>OY755039.1:52259325-52474325 GCA_963576565.1 Aspidapion aeneum
GTTAGGTTGGGTTAGGTTGGGTTAGGTTGGGTTAGGTTGGGTTAGGTTGGGTTAGGTTGGGTTAGGTTGGGTTAGGTTGGGTTAGGTTGGGTTAGGTTGGGTTAGGTTGGGTTAGGTTGGGTTAGGTTGGGTTAGGTTGGGTTAGGTTGGGTTAGGTTGGGTTAGGTTGGGTTAGGTTGGGTTAGGTTGGGTTAGGTTGGGTTAGGTTGGGTTAGGTTGGGTTAGGTTGGGTTAGGTTGGGTTAGGTTGGGTTAGGTTGGGTTAGGTTGGGTTAGGTTGGGTTAGGTTGGGTTAGGTTGGGTTAGGTTGGGTTAGGTTGGGTTAGGTTGGGTTAGGTTGGGTTAGGTTGGGTTAGGTTGGGTTAGGTTGGGTTAGGTTGGGTTAGGTTGGGTTAGGTTGGGTTAGGTTGGGTTAGGTTGGGTTAGGTTGGGTTAGGTTGGGTTAGGTTGGGTTAGGTTGGGTTAGGTTGGGTTAGGTTGGGTTAGGTTGGGTTAGGTTGGGTTAGGTTGGGTTAGGTTGGGTTAGGTTGGGTTAGGTTGGGTTAGGTTGGGTTAGGTTGGGTTAGGTTGGGTTAGGTTGGGTTAGGTTGGGTTAGGTTGGGTTAGGTTGGGTTAGGTTGGGTTAGGTTGGGTTAGGTTGGGTTAGGTTGGGTTAGGTTGGGTTAGGTTGGGTTAGGTTGGGTTAGGTTGGGTTAGGTTGGGTTAGGTTGGGTTAGGTTGGGTTAGGTTGGGTTAGGTTGGGTTAGGTTGGGTTAGGTTGGGTTAGGTTGGGTTAGGTTGGGTTAGGTTGGGTTAGGTTGGGTTAGGTTGGGTTAGGTTGGGTTAGGTTGGGTTAGGTTGGGTTAGGTTGGGTTAGGTTGGGTTAGGTTGGGTTAGGTTGGGTTAGGTTGGGTTAGGTTGGGTTAGGTTGGGTTAGGTTGGGTTAGGTTGGGTTAGGTTGGGTTAGGTTGGGTTAGGTTGGGTTAGGTTGGGTTAGGTTGGGTTAGGTTGGGTTAGGTTGGGTTAGGTTGGGTTAGGTTGGGTTAGGTTGGGTTAGGTTGGGTTAGGTTGGGTTAGGTTGGGTTAGGTTGGGTTAGGTTGGGTTAGGTTGGGTTAGGTTGGGTTAGGTTGGGTTAGGTTGGGTTAGGTTGGGTTAGGTTGGGTTAGGTTGGGTTAGGTTGGGTTAGGTTGGGTTAGGTTGGGTTAGGTTGGGTTAGGTTGGGTTAGGTTGGGTTAGGTTGGGTTAGGTTGGTTAGGTTGGGTTAGGTTGGGTTAGGTTGGGTTAGGTTGGGTTAGGTTGGGTTAGGTTGGGTTAGGTTGGGTTAGGTTGGGTTAGGTTGGGTTAGGTTGGGTTAGGTTGGGTTAGGTTGGGTTAGGTTGGGTTAGGTTGGGTTAGGTTGGGTTAGGTTGGTTAGGTTGGGTTAGGTTGGGTTAGGTTGGGTTAGGTTGGGTTAGGTTGGGTTAGGTTGGGTTAGGTTGGGTTAGGTTGGGTTAGGTTGGGTTAGGTTGGGTTAGGTTGGGTTAGGTTGGGGTTGGTTGGGTTAGGTTGGGTTAGGTTGGGTTAGGTTGGGTTAGGTTGGGTTAGGTTGGGTTAGGTTGGGTTAGGTTGGGTTAGGTTGGGTTAGGTTGGGTTAGGTTGGGTTAGGTTGGGTTAGGTTGGGTTAGGTTGGGTTAGGTTGGGTTAGGTTGGGTTAGGTTGGGTTAGGTTGGGTTAGGTTGGGTTAGGTTGGGTTAGGTTGGGTTAGGTTGGGTTAGGTTGGGTTAGGTTGGGTTAGGTTGGGTTAGGTTGGGTTAGGTTGGGTTAGGTTGGGTTAGGTTGGGTTAGGTTGGGTTAGGTTGGGTTAGGTTGGGTTAGGTTGGGTTAGGTTGGGTTAGGTTGGGTTAGGTTGGGTTAGGTTGGGTTAGGTTGGGTTAGGTTGGGTTAGGTTGGGTTAGGTTGGGTTAGGTTGGGTTAGGTTGGGTTAGGTTGGGTTAGGTTGGGTTAGGTTGGGTTAGGTTGGGTTAGGTTGGGTTAGGTTGGGTTAGGTTGGGTTAGGTTGGGTTAGGTTGGGTTAGGTTGGGTTAGGTTGGGTTAGGTTGGGTTAGGTTGGGTTAGGTTGGGTTAGGTTGGGTTAGGTTGGGTTAGGTTGGGTTAGGTTGGGTTAGGTTGGGTTAGGTTGGGTTAGGTTGGGTTAGGTTGGGTTAGGTTGGGTTAGGTTGGGTTAGGTTGGGTTAGGTTGGGTTAGGTTGGGTTAGGTTGGGTTAGGTTGGGTTAGGTTGGGTTAGGTTGGGTTAGGTTGGGTTAGGTTGGGTTAGGTTGGGTTAGGTTGGGTTAGGTTGGGTTAGGTTGGGTTAGGTTGGGTTAGGTTGGGTTAGGTTGGGTTAGGTTGGGTTAGGTTGGGTTAGGTTGGGTTAGGTTGGGTTAGGTTGGGTTAGGTTGGGTTAGGTTGGGTTAGGTTGGGTTAGGTTGGGTTAGGTTGGGTTAGGTTGGGTTAGGTTGGGTTAGGTTGGGTTAGGTTGGGTTAGGTTGGGTTAGGTTGGGTTAGGTTGGGTTAGGTTGGGTTAGGTTGGGTTAGGTTGGGTTAGGTTGGGTTAGGTTGGGTTAGGTTGGGTTAGGTTGGGTTAGGTTGGGTTAGGTTGGGTTAGGTTGGGTTAGGTTGGGTTAGGTTGGGTTAGGTTGGGTTAGGTTGGGTTAGGTTGGGTTAGGTTGGGTTAGGTTGGGTTAGGTTGGGTTAGGTTGGGTTAGGTTGGGTTAGGTTGGGTTAGGTTGGGTTAGGTTGGGTTAGGTTGGGTTAGGTTGGGTTAGGTTGGGTTAGGTTGGGTTAGGTTGGGTTAGGTTGGGTTAGGTTGGGTTAGGTTGGGTTAGGTTGGGTTAGGTTGGGTTAGGTTGGGTTAGGTTGGGTTAGGTTGGGTTAGGTTGGGTTAGGTTGGGTTAGGTTGGGTTAGGTTGGGTTAGGTTGGGTTAGGTTGGGTTAGGTTGGGTTAGGTTGGGTTAGGTTGGGTTAGGTTGGGTTAGGTTGGGTTAGGTTGGGTTAGGTTGGGTTAGGTTGGGTTAGGTTGGGTTAGGTTGGGTTAGGTTGGGTTAGGTTGGGTTAGGTTGGGTTAGGTTGGGTTAGGTTGGGTTAGGTTGGGTTAGGTTGGGTTAGGTTGGGTTAGGTTGGGTTAGGTTGGGTTAGGTTGGGTTAGGTTGGGTTAGGTTGGGTTGGTTGGGTTTGGTTGGGTTTGGTTGGGTTAGGTTGGGTTAGGTTGGGTTAGGTTGGGTTAGGTTGGGTTAGGTTGGGTTAGGTTGGGTTAGGTTGGGTTAGGTTGGGTTAGGTTGGGTTAGGTTGGGTTAGGTTGGGTTAGGTTGGGTTAGGTTGGGTTAGGTTGGGTTAGGTTGGGTTAGGTTGGGTTAGGTTGGGTTAGGTTGGGTTAGGTTGGGTTAGGTTGGGTTAGGTTGGGTTAGGTTGGGTTAGGTTGGGTTAGGTTGGGTTAGGTTGGGTTAGGTTGGGTTAGGTTGGGTTAGGTTGGGTTAGGTTGGGTTAGGTTGGGTTAGGTTGGGTTAGGTTGGGTTAGGTTGGGTTAGGTTGGGTTAGGTTGGGTTAGGTTGGGTTAGGTTGGGTTAGGTTGGGTTAGGTTGGGTTAGGTTGGGTTAGGTTGGGTTAGGTTGGGTTAGGTTGGGTTAGGTTGGGTTAGGTTGGGTTAGGTTGGGTTAGGTTGGGTTAGGTTGGGTTAGGTTGGGTTAGGTTGGGTTAGGTTGGGTTAGGTTGGGTTAGGTTGGGTTAGGTTGGGTTAGGTTGGGTTAGGTTGGGTTAGGTTGGGTTAGGTTGGGTTAGGTTGGGTTAGGTTGGGTTAGGTTGGGTTAGGTTGGGTTAGGTTGGGTTAGGTTGGGTTAGGTTGGGTTAGGTTGGGTTAGGTTGGGTTAGGTTGGGTTAGGTTGGGTTAGGTTGGGTTAGGTTGGGTTAGGTTGGGTTAGGTTGGGTTAGGTTGGGTTAGGTTGGGTTAGGTTGGGTTAGGTTGGGTTAGGTTGGGTTAGGTTGGGTTAGGTTGGGTTAGGTTGGGTTAGGTTGGGTTAGGTTGGGTTAGGTTGGGTTAGGTTGGGTTAGGTTGGGTTAGGTTGGGTTAGGTTGGGTTAGGTTGGGTTAGGTTGGGTTAGGTTGGGTTAGGTTGGGTTAGGTTGGGTTAGGTTGGGTTAGGTTGGGTTAGGTTGGGTTAGGTTGGGTTAGGTTGGGTTAGGTTGGGTTAGGTTGGTTAGGTTGGGTTAGGTTGGGTTAGGTTGGGTTAGGTTGGGTTAGGTTGGGTTAGGTTGGGTTAGGTTGGGTTAGGTTGGGTTAGGTTGGGTTAGGTTGGGTTAGGTTGGGTTAGGTTGGGTTAGGTTGGGTTAGGTTGGGTTAGGTTGGGTTAGGTTGGGTTAGGTTGGGTTAGGTTGGGTTAGGTTGGGTTAGGTTGGGTTAGGTTGGGTTAGGTTGGGTTAGGTTGGGTTAGGTTGGGTTAGGTTGGGTTAGGTTGGGTTAGGTTGGGTTAGGTTGGGTTAGGTTGGGTTAGGTTGGGTTAGGTTGGGTTAGGTTGGGTTAGGTTGGGTTAGGTTGGGTTAGGTTGGGTTAGGTTGGGTTAGGTTGGGTTAGGTTGGGTTAGGTTGGGTTAGGTTGGGTTAGGTTCATTGTTCATTGTTTAGGTTAGGTTTAGCTATATTCGGTTAGGTTCGGTTTAGTTTAACCAAATCGAACCGAATCTAACGGTTCGGTTTGGTTTGGTTTGGTTGGTTCGACTCGGTTCGGTTCGGTTTGGTTCGGATAGGTTTGGTTCAGTTTGATTAGGTTTGGTTAGGTTCGGCTAGGTTTAATTTGTTTTGGTTAGGTTCAGCCAGATTCGGTCTGGTTTGGTTCGGTTCGTTTCGAATCGGTTCGGTTAGGTTCAGTTTTCTTCGGCTAGGTTTGGTTCAGTTTGATTATGTTTGGTTAGGTTCCGCTAGGTTCAGTTTGTTTCGGTTAGGTTTAGCTACATTCAGTTAGGTACGGTTTAGTTTAACCAAATCGAACCGAACCAAACCGAACCGTTAGATTCGGTTTGATTTGGTTCATTTCGATACGGATCGGTTCAGTTTGGTTTTGTTGGTTAGACCTTCGATAAATTTTAAAAAAGTAAATAATTATTAATTTTTAGTGTTTTAAGGAATAAAAATTGATATAATGTACAATTAAACTAATTTTTAATTGTAAAAATGTAGGAATCATGATTTTCTTGATTTTGTTTTGAACCGGACTCACCAAAAAATTATATTTTCATCCCTATCTTGCTCATGAAATTTTTACTTGTATTTGGTCAATTGCGATAAAAGCTTGATATACTGGCAATTTAGGCCCATGCCGGGTCTACCCGTAGGGTATAGTAGTCAATGGTAAGAACTTTTTGGGTAAGCATAAAAGTGATGATTATGTCGCTTAGGTCGAGGAATTGCTCTTAGCGTAAAAGGCCATGGGATGTAACATGTCCCTTAAAGTGCACTTCCTTCACTCGCATCTGGAATTCTTTCCTAAAAATTTAGCAGCAGCCTCGGATGAATACGGGGAACGGTTTCATCAAGACATCGCTAAGTTGGAAAAGAGCTTTTCAGGGAAGTGAAATGCAAGCATGTTGGCGGAGTACTGCTGGTTTTTGAATCGAGAGGGTTGTACCTCAGGGTATAAAAGGAAAGCAAGCACCAAGTAAAGGTACAAAAGTTCTTATTTATCAGTGGCGCATCCAGGAATATGTCTTGGGGGGGCCGACGCCTCTATAGCCTCATGATGTCGAATTTTAAGCTATTTTTTGTGGTTTTTTATTAAATATGTGGAATATATGTAAAAAAATCTAGGGCTCGGGGGAAGGCGGGCCCCAAGGCCCCCCCTGGGTGCGGCCATGTATTTATTATTTTTTGAAACTAAAATAACTCTCTTTATACTTAAAAATTTAAATTTATGTCGATAATATTATAATTATTATCGAAGAATGATCAAAATAGGTAAAAAGGCTGCTCCCTCAAAAATGGTGGGTGGTAGAAGAAAACGCAATCTATATTTGGATTCAGGGCGTCGCACAGTGCGGACAAAAATAGGGTTTTTGGACAATAATCAATATCTTTGTTGTTTTTCAAAAAGTTAATTTTTTTATAGGGTATGTAATAAAGTGTAGTCCAAAGGTTAAAATAAGTAAAACTTTTAAAAATATATATATGTCATTTTATTTAAAATATTAAAAAAATAAATTAAAGTGCATTCAGTTTAATCTACAGTTACGTTAAAAATAAAAATCTAAAATTATTTTTTTATTCGGATTCATGGGCGTAGTTTGCAAGGCTTGGGGGGGCTAAGTCCCTTCCAGAAAAATTAAATTAGCAAACCCAAAATACACATTGCACCCTCAGTTTCTTGGTTCTTAAAGATGATTCTAAAAAAGCCGTTTTAGGTCGTCCACGACTCGGTCCGGGTACGGCCTCTGTTTCCGAATCTGTATTTTTTGATTTTTCTGAATCCGTTTTATAACAAAATTTCTCAGATATAATATCTTTATTTAACCATTCGAAATAACGGTTTTGAAAATAAATTTTGTTTTGTCCCGATAGCTTCTATTTAAAACTGAGACTTTTGCAAAAATTTAATGACGCCTTATTTAGAATTTGGTTATTTTTGTCAGAATATTCTTCTAAACCCAACAAGGGTTGAATTCTTTGGATAATATTTAACACCTTCAGATTTTCGTGAGAGGCCACGGGATAAAAAGTGATACTTTATCCCTAAAAAGTGATACTTTATCCCTAAAAAGTGATACTTTATCCCTAAAATTTGTGATAAAAAGCGCGAAAACGATTTTTTTTTAAATATTCGCCCACACAAACACCAGAATAATTTTTGGCATATATATTTTAAGACTGATAGCAGTATTTTTGTAATTTTATTGACTACCTTTAAATTATTGTTTTTGTGCGTTCCCATTGACAAAAAACGGCCACTACGATATGCGATTGTAAAAAATTTTCCATTTTCCTCACAGTAGTATAAGGTGACTTATTACCATAAAAATTTTGGGAATTGTTTAAAAATTTATTATTTCCTATAACCACTCGCCATCACCGAATAATAAGCCTCATATCTTTTCCAGATTTAGTGCAATTTTTGACACCTTGCTGCCGCCATTTTTGACGTTGATGAGAGCTGTCACAATTTTATATTTGTCCAAATGGCGGCAAGACTGGTTTTAAGGGTAAACCTAAACAGGAGATGATGTGAGGCCTCTCAACCGGGGTGGTAACCAATGTGTAATAAATTATTAGGATTGAAATATATTATTTAAAAAAATACAGCACCCTTAGTAGCAGCCAGTAGCAAAAAATATTTATGCTACCTTTTTGCTAATTCATTGGACTAATATTTAGGATATATGCCAGACCTTGCAAATCTTTGCAATTTTTTATAACCTTAATAAAATTTAAAAAATATTTTTTTTTGTAAGCATAACAGTTTTAATTAAATTATTTTAAAAGCGAGACGTCAATTTGACAAAATTTTATTTAAACAAATAGCGTAAATATATATCACTGTAATACTTAAAGAAATTTTTTTTTATATTTAAATGCAGAACCAGTAAAATTAATTTTCTGCTACATATTTTATACGATTTTTTTGTACCTGTTTTAAAATAACGACTTTAACTATTTATTTTATTCACTTTCGCAAGTCTGACTAAAAAATAGGTTATGATTACAGATAAACTGGGCATTTATCTATACTTTTGCAATATTAAAACTTTTAATATGTAACCTCAGTTTTTCGAATATTGCCCACAGGAGTCCGCACTGTGCGTCGTCTTACATAAGAATTAGCGGAAATAATTCCAGGGCTCAAAATATTTAAAAAGGAAATTTTAATATTCTAATATTACAAGTTTCAAACATCCTAATGTTTTTATTTAGTTCTGACGCTTTAATATTCTACCTTTAACAACCCTACAAATACAGCTCGCACCCCAAAAAGCACAAAAACGGATGCGACAATATTTTAAATGTAGGTACTCCTGTGTCAATTGGGACTTTACAGCAGCAATTTAAAATTTAGGAGCCATGTTTGCCGCCATCTTGAATATCTCAGCCCCTGTCAATATTTATAGGTGGCGACCGGAATATTTGGATTCAGCGGGGTAGAAGTAGAAGGGGAATTAACCATTCGCCAAAAAGTAACATAAAATGCTTCTAGAAAGTGGATTTTCCAAAATCTTGCCTTAACTATAAGAAAACTTAAAAACTTACCCGATCCTTTATAAATCTCTAACTTGACAAACCCCTCTACTTCTTCTTGTGAAAGCTCTAGGGCTCTTCTGACATAGTTGCCTTCAGGCGAAAACCAAAACCCATTGTAAACGTAGTCTGCAAGATGGTCACTCAAAAATCGTTTGACACGGAAAACTTCTTTATCAAGGCAAAGCAGCTCTAAATCTGTGTGGGCTACATAGAGAATGGTGCCTCCTGGTGTTTCATAGATACCTCGCGACTAAAAAAAAACTAATTTTTATACTGTCCCAGATAAATTTCACTACAGAGGCATTTCGGGAAAGTTAAGAAATACGATTTTGTTTACATGAGACAATAGCTCTATTCCAAGACACTTAGATATTTTGCATAAAAATTAAAAAATAACGAACAATTAAAATTTTGTTATTTGAAAAATTCAAATAGTGTCGCCATCTTGTATACAAATGACGTTATCAATTTATTTCCAGGCCTTCTATTTTTTTAAGCCATAATCAACTTTGTGATTTCGAATGACCGCCATATTTTTTTTTTGAATAATGAATTTTAATGTTGTTAAATAGAGGTAAAAAAGAGCTTTTCAACCGTGTATAACAAGCCTATCTTTGACCATAAATGTGAATTTACAAAACCTATGCTGCGTTTGAATTGAAGAAGGGGAAATTTCCGCCACAAATCCCAAAATTTATATTTAATTTTAACACACAGAATATACCCTAGTCATGGTCTAGGACAATTCGCCACCGGACGATTCGCCGCCGGTTTCGCCTAAATATCCATGATGGAAATTTAGGTTATTGAACAGATTTTAATATTTTTTAATGTAATGTGTTAGTCGAACCAGTATTTAGTTGTTGCTGTTCCTTTGGGTAATCGCCAAAATACTGATAATGGCTTCTCAATAGACCCTTGAAAATGAGCAAAATATGTTTTTTCGTTTTGTTGTAAAGGATCTTCCTCCCTTTCCAAAATACAACCATTTAAAACAAAATTGCAAAATAAAATCATAGCGGCGGCGAGTTGGCCCAGCGGCAAGTTGACTGGGCGTCAAATCGTGTCGGCGACAAGTTGACCCTGCGGCGAATCGGGTCGGCGTCGAGTTGACCCGGTGGCGAATTGTCCCATTTTCCATGGTCACTATGCAAAATACACTACGCAGAAAATCGATATCATAGGACACTCTTTAATAGCAATAATGGAGAAAATTATGATAGAAGGCTGGCTATTCTAGGTCTTGAACGATTTGAATGGCAAGCTTTAAATTAGCTCCGAGCCATCACGTGCTATGCGAAAAGACCTCCACTGCGCAAGCTTTTCCTATGATCCGACCGAGAAATGTTTAGCCGGTACGGGACAGGAGAACAGATCTATGCCGCACTATGGCCCCTAAGTTATGGGACACCCTGTGTATATTTTTGAATATAATCTCACCTTTAAGCCAATAAATCTATTCTCCACAATATCAATCCTTCCAACTCCATGTCTGGCTCCAATCAGATTCAGCTCCATAAAAATATCTAAAGGTTTTTCAACAATTTTTTTATTTTCTATCTTTAACTTCACTGGTTGCCCTGTTTTAAATTCTATTTCCATCCTAGTGCTTGTGTCTGGAGCATCTTTTGGATCTGTAGTCATTTCGTATCTAAAATAATATTTTTATGGATTAACAAAATATAAACGGCAACTTCAAAGGGGTAAAGTCAACTACGGACACCGGTATTTCGGAAAAAGGCATTTGCATTCTCAGCGTGACTTGCCTGCGTGCAGTAACCAAACTGACTACTAGTTTTGCAGTGGTAATCTGTTGGGGAAGTGAGACAAAAATAGAGATGGAAAATATTAGACGGCGACACCTTCTATGTTTACTAATTTTACATATGTTTTATACAGGGAAAATTTTTACTTTAAAGTATTTAGTCAAGTGCACCCGGTAAGTGAAGCGAAGACGGCATTTTTATTGCATGTATTGTTTGCAATTACGTACTTATTGAATTTTAATGAGCCTCGCTTAAAAACTACCTTTCAGAGGCGTAGAGGTAAGTAACAGCATTAAATTAAAATATGCAAGAGCAATAATTGTAATTTTCCCAGTAATGCTTACAATAATTACCAATAAATTTAAAGCCACATTATTAATAAGAATTCAAAAATGTAATTAGGAATTCCTGTCGCTAGGGATTTAACATTGAGTTGTATAACGCCCTAAAAGGGCGTTAGAGACGGAAAGACAAGGCATTTTTTATTGACCCTATCCAATTTGGTTCCTATGGTCGGGTATTTCTTTTACAATAAAAACAGAGATAGACATTATTGAACATGTGAAACGGACAAAGATAGGGTGATTTTGCATGCTAATAATACCCTAGATAATATAAGGGTACTTTTATCTCTTTCACACTGACGGCATAAGTGCGACAGAAAAGCAGCTGGCTACCTTTAATCCACCTGCCGTATTTTGAGTGATTCTACCTGTTAGTCCGTGTATACAGGGAAAACTGATAGACAATGTTGTCTAAGTACGGAAATGATTTTTTTTGAATTTTGTGCGGGAATATTACAAAAAGAAATCTTAAAACGTTTAAAAACAAGTTTAGAAGTAACTATTTGAGTTTAAACATGGTCCAAAATTGTTTTTTGTGCAAAAGAAGAAAAAAAAATCCATAAAAAAACAACATTTCATGGGTAAGTCGTCTTGACGGATAGTTTTTCCTAAAACACGAGAAAGTTCAGTAGCGTCACGATAGATAGTTTTTTCTGCGACCGTGCGATTTTACCCTCACACATTTTGATTCAGAAAGTGTCACTTCCCCGCACTTTTTTTTTGCATTGCATGAAAATTAACAAAAAGTATTTGATTTTCTTAAAAATGATTTCTTTTTAAATGCTTACATACCGATTTTTATCCAGTTGTTTTTGTTTTTTCGAACCAAACTTTTGACATGTCACGGTCGAGTTTCATACATCTTGATGAATTGTTACACACACTGATCTATGTTTTTATAAATTTCGATAAATTTAATGTTTTTTGCGGACTTTACAGTAATTTTAAGTTAAATTTTGGTCTTTCATCGCGAAAGTATATATTTATTATTATATGACCACCGCGACCGGTCTACGGGCCGATATCATATGTTTATGTCCTTCTAATGTCATTTGACTATCATGCTGTCTTACTTAATAAGGTCACTTAGTTTAATTAATAATTTTGTCCTACATAATATAAAAGAAGAATAGAAACCAACAAAAAATTTGTGACACTTCGATTACCCATTTTCTTTGATTGCGATGGATTAGGGTGACCAGATTACGGTTTATTAGGGTGCTCAGAGTGCGCAAAAAAAGATTTTGAAAAATTTCTCTAAAAAAATTGAAGACCAAACACTCACTCGCCACTCAATGTTTATGGTCGCATACACTAATCCTAACTCGATTTCCGACGATTATGGACAATGGTTACCCCCTGGACATAAACCTAACAACTTTTACTATATTTATTAACAATAGTAGGTTAGGTTGGGTTAGGTTGGGTTAGGTTGGGTTAGGTTGGGTTAGGTTGGGTTAGGTTGGGTTAGGTTGGGTTAGGTTGGGTTAGGTTGGGTTAGGTTGGGTTAGGTTGGGTTAGGTTGGGTTAGGTTGGGTTAGGTTGGGTTAGGTTGGGTTAGGTTGGGTTAGGTTGGGTTAGGTTGGGTTAGGTTGGGTTAGGTTGGGTTAGGTTGGGTTAGGTTGGGTTAGGGTGGGTTAGGTTGGGTTAGGTTGGGTTAGGTTGGGTTAGGTTGGGTTAGGTTGGGTTAGGTTAGGTTGGGTTAGGTTGGGTTAGGTTGGGTTAGGTTGGGTTAGGTTAGGTTAGGTTAGGTTGGGTTAGGTTGGGTTAGGTTGGGTTGGGTTAGGTTGGTTCAGTTTGAGTATGTTCGGTTAGGTTCCGCTAGGATTGTTTAGGTTAGGTTTAGCTATATTCGGTTAGGTTCGGTTCAGTTTAAGCAAATCGAACCGAACCAAACCGAACCGTTAGATTCGGTTTGATTTGGTTCATTTCGATACGGATGGGTTCAATTTGCTTTTGTTCAGTTAGACCTTCGATAAATTTTAAAAAAGTAAATAATTATTAATTTTTAGTGTTTTAAGGAATGAAAATTGATATAATGTTCAATTAAACTAATTTTTATTTGTAAAAATGTAGGAATCATAATTTTCTTGATCTTGTTTTGAATTTCATGCTTTTTTAAAAATTGTGCATTTTCATAAAAGGACCAAAAAAACTGACCCGATTTCGATCAGTGACCTTAGTTATTTCAAGTTTTTGTTGACAGCTGACTGTTTTGTTTCAGTTTGAAATGAGAAAATGCTTCTTTTGTAGCAATTTGTATGGGTTTTAATGGGGTTTTAAGAATGTTACAATTTCAATTTTTTTAACAAAATCAATGATAGTCCGCAATTTTTTTTTTAGAAATCACTATAAAATTGTCTAAAATTATCATTTTTCAAAAAACTTCGTAGTTTTAAGAAAGGTGGTAAAACGTACCAGACCCCTGAAATGTGTTGCAGTCTAGGACAACTGGGCGCCGCCAACTCGGCGCCACCAACTGGGCGGCAGGCCAACTGGGCGCCGGGCCAACTTGACGCCGAGCCAACTGGGCGCCGGACTAAAATATTTTTTCTTGATAAAATGTGCAGATGAAAAACAAACTTAAAAAAATTAAAATGGCGGATCCAAAATGGCGGACTTTCTTATTTATGCATCGATATGTATCGAATATGGAACTTGGCGGTGTTTCAAGTCGCAGAACACTACACCTACCAAATTTCAACACTCGACTTAATAGATGTTGAAAGTTTTGTATAAATAACATATTTATTTTGTTTTTATCTGCACATTTTATCGAAAAAAAAATAGTCCGGCGCTGAGTTGGCCCGGCGCCCATTAGGCCCGGCGTGGCGCCCTGTTGGCGGCGCCGTTTGGCCCGGCGCCCGGTTGTCCCATTCCGAATTGAAATTTTTTGTTCCGAAATTTCATCTGACTCGAGCATAACTTGTAGTCCACCCAAGAAAAGAAGAGTTGAAGAAGACCCTTGTTCAAAGAAAGAAAATATTTTACCTGGAAGGTACAACATTTGTAAAGTTCTAAGATGAAAACAATAATTTTAATACATCCACTGCACTTAGCATACTTAGAAATTCTTTTTACTCTTTTTTTTACTGAAGAGAATTTTGTAAACACACACAAGTAAGTATTCATGAATTATTTATTATTCAAACAGAAAATTGTTGATAAAAAAATACTAGTGGAATTCAAAATTTTTATTTTGCGCCGCCACTGCCCTTTTTTATCCAAGACAAGCAAATAGAATATTTTTGCGATGTTGCATGTTTCCGGACTCACCAAACCGAAATTCTATTTTCATCCCTATTTTGCTCATTAAATTCTTACTTGTATTTGGTCAATTGCGATAAAAGCTTGATATAATGGCAATTTTGGCCCATGCCGGGTCTACCCGTAGGGTATAGAAGTCAATGGGATTTAACTACCTGTATCACTAATTAATGAAGCTAGGACAAAAAGTTGGCTATATATATTACCAGATCAAGGCTTATAGTTTTTTCTGGTTTTTACCTTGTGAGAGTAAGATAGTGCTTATAGTTTGTGTACAAGTAAATCAAGATAAAATGTCGGAACATCTAGACAATAAGTCTAAAGAAATTATTGCAAATGTGATAAAAGTGTATGACGAAGTAGCCAAACAAAAACAATTAAAGGAATCCATTACTCTTTCAACATTTGCAGCAGCGGTATATACTGGCTATAGTTCAGCAACTGTAGAGAGGATCAGAAAACTGGTCAGAGTATAAAGTTGTTCCAACTCTTAGGAAGCTTTTAATTAAGGTAAAAGAAGAAATGCATTTTTAACTTAGCAGAGAAACCCTTCGTCTTTTGTTAAGAAGTCGGGGATTCTATTTCAAAAAATGCCAAAACAAGAGGAAAATTTTAATGGAAAGACCAAACATTTTACATTTAAGATACAAATGTATGAGAAAAATTAGGCAATAACGTGAACAAAAAAATAATATTGTTTATTTTGACGAGTTTTGGGTCGACAATGATTTAAAAAATGCTGGCAGAGTAACGAAATAACTAGTGTTATAGCCAATATCTTCTACAGGTCGATTGATAGTTGTTCATGCTGGATCAGAAAACGGATTTGTAGAAAATGCCGAACTTGTTTTTAAAGCCGGTACAGCCACAGGAGATTATCATGGTCAAATGAATTTTAAAAATTTCAGTAAGTGGTTAAGAGAAACTGTTACCTAACATTCCTCCAAACTCAGTTATTGTAATGGACAATGCGCCCTACCATTCAGTTTTGGATGAAAAAGTTCCAACTAAATCGTCAACAAAGGCAGCTATGTGTTAATGGTTGACAAAACAAAATATACAACACGACCCCAGCGATAGAAATGTAGAGCTTTGGGAATTGGTCAGCTTACACAAACCTCCACCAGATGAAAAAAAATACAAAATAGATAAATTAATTGAATCACATGGCCATGTGAACCTAAGAACACCACGATATATGTGTGAGCTGAATCCAATTGAACTGGCATGGGCATTTTTGAAAAATTTCATAAGAAGTAGAAACACAACCGGCGAATTTACGATCAAGCGTTTACGAGAATTATTGGAAGAGGGTATAAAATCTATGGACTCCAACTCAGGCTTGGGGAAGACTCTGATGATTCTGAAGACGATGATGATTCAGATTCAGAAACTGAAATTTCTATTGAATAATATATTTTTTTTAAATAAGTCACCTGATCTGACCTATCGTACAAAAAAAATCGGCCAAATTTTTTTAAAAAGAATTCGTATAATAAAGTTTAAAACAAATATATGAACCGTAAGTATATTGTATACTTATATACAGGAAAAAAAAAATTCTTACTGTTTGTAATTCCTAATGAAAATAGTTATTTTAAGACTAATTTTATTTTTATGTATCAAACCCTGTTTTGGCCGCATAATACCTAAGCTATCTGCAATTA
This sequence comes from Aspidapion aeneum, assembly GCA_963576565.1. Taxonomy (NCBI): domain Eukaryota; kingdom Metazoa; phylum Arthropoda; class Insecta; order Coleoptera; family Brentidae; genus Aspidapion; species Aspidapion aeneum. Next base: position 52,274,578 of record OY755039.1, read on the forward strand.
TATATTTATAACATATATTAAAATCTCCGCCACTGGAAAAAGAGAGGAAACGTGTTTTCCAGCTGTCTCTCTTCCCCATCAGATTATTCCTGCCATACATACAAGGTAAATGAAAAAGAATGAAAATATAGGTGAAACCAATTTATTCATTCAACGAGTGAAACGACAGCGAACCAAGGAAATTACCGGTGAATGTTTTCGACCCGCCATGGACTACTTAGTTTCCATGGTTCGCTGTCGTTTCACTCGTTAAATGAATGAATGGGTTTCACCTATTTTTTCATTCTTTTTGATTTACCTTGTATCTTGTAGTCAGTTTGGTTACTGTAGTCAGGCAAGCCACGCTGAGGATGGAAATGCCTTTTTCCGAAACACCGGTGTCCGTGGTTGACTTTACCCCTTTAAAGTTGCCTTTTATACTTTGTTAACTCATCGTTTTCGGTTCCGAACCGACGCCGGCCGTGGAGACGGTGATAGCATGGCCAGGTTTAAAGTTTTATACTTTTTTATTGTCTTATAGTTTTGAAATAAAAATTGATGCTTTTTTTAAAACTATAATTTATTTATTTATTTGGTATACTAAGAGATAACAAAATCTAGATTATTTATAAATTTTTAAAAAATCCTAAATTAAAAAGATACACAAAAATTAAACAGTTGAGTTTTATAATTTAAAAATTAATTTAATTTTATTTTGATCTTAAAAGTGTTTAAACTGATACTAAAGATGTCAACATCCTGACATTTTTTATTATATAGTCGTGTCATTCTAGCAAGGGGAGAGTTTTGACCTGAATTCATATTTCTAAATGCAAAAATGGCGTGAGTTGTCTAATGGGTACATAAAAACTAATTTAAAAAATAGCTGGGGGCAGTTGATTAAACCATGTTTTATTTTATAAAGAAACCCCGAATCGGGAATTGCTTTTCTGTTTTGGAGTGATAATATGTGATTATGTCTTCCAAACGTGTCATTATCACTATTTTATGTATTCACCTTTTTTAAAGGAAAAATATTTAGGGTCTTTGATTTGTACATTTTCTTTTATGGATTCCAGACAGAAGAGCCAAATACTTAATTTATTTTTTATAAAAGAGTTATATAAAGTTGACCAAGTTTTGTCCAATCCAAATTCTTTTGATTGATTCACAATCTATTCCAGATTGCGCATGGATTTTTCAGCAATGTTTTCAATGTTATTTTTTGAGTCATTTATATTATAAGACAATATAAAAGTATAAAACTTTAAACCGGTTTTTCTTAAGACGTAAAATTATTACATGCGGCTTTTTTTGTTAGGGACGTCAGTATCATATCATATAAGCTTTGCCACATTGAGAGGCAGATGGCGTTGACATAAATTCGTTTAGTACGCCATATTTAGAGACAAGTACGATGATCTAATGGCATTTATATGATAAACATGAACCACGGAACTCGCACATGCCAGTAAATCGTACTAGTAGTCTCTGAATATTGCGTACTAGACGAATCTATATCAGCGCCATCTGCCCATATACATAATATTCCAATACATTCATGATGCAAACATGAGGGCCTTGGGGTTCTTAAGCAAAAAAGACCTGATTGGTTGCTTTCAAACACATATGCATATTATTTCCATATAGTACGTATTATTGCAATACCTACGGTACCTTACGATGCAGAATGCAAACATATTTGAAATAGCAATATCAATAGCAATAAGTCTATCCTTTTTGCGGTACTTAAGATAAAATCTCCTGGTTGGTTATACTTTTACGCATGAATGTTATTTTATTTTTGTATTCGTTACGTCAAATCATCGGCGTACAGTTGACAAAAATTCTATCCATGTAAATTTGGTATCTGTGCATTTTTCGTATCTTTATTTCTGAATGTTTGCATCGAACGTCAACCATTGTGTAAATAGGTAACAGGGAGTATTGTAATATTACGTATATGCATCTGCCTCTCAATGTGGCAAAGCTCGCCGGTTGCCACTCTATATGGGTCATATACTCATTGATTATACTTACAAATCTTTGGGTGGTTCCTGGTTGGGGTCTTCTAGGAGACCAGATTCATAGCTGACATGCATTAAATTTGCATCGGTACTCCATGGAGCCTTGGGAGATGCTGAGACAGGAATGTCATGTTTGGCAGCATATTTGAGTAAATCTTGACGTCCTTCGAATCTTGCAGTAAATTCTTCTAAGCGCCAGGGAGCAATTATCTTCAAAAAATAAATTCAGGGCTTAATTGGATGAGCAAAAATGTTTGACATTTGATGGGGACCCGCGCACATTTTATCATAAAGAACAAAAGTAAAATCGTAGAAAGATCAAAAAGGAAAATAAGTATAACAGTCTAATGTCAAAAACGGAATCAATAATAACCAGACATTATTAAAAACATCATTTGGTAAACCAAGCATAAGCAAAATCGTCCGCGGTAAAAAGGAATTGGTAATAAACTGAAAAAAAAACAGAGTCGAAGTTTTGTATAACGTCATTGTTTTGCGGCTTCACGCTTACTATGCACACGCGTACTAAACAAAAACAATAAAAAAAAAATTAATTTTTTTAGTTTTACTTTTTTGTTTGTTTTTTCTTTAAAACTCGTGCAGTTTTTGAGATGATTAATTCAAATCTGGAACGTGTATTTATAGTTACAAGGTATACATTATTAAGCATGCCAAATATTACGAAGAAACTACAGAGTGATATTTTTTTCGGTGTCATGCCTCTTTTTGTCCCCAGAACTTTTTTGCAGTAAGTCACTGGCAGATTCAAGAATATAAAATCATAACAAAAACATTTTATGTAAAAAAAAGCCAAGTACGCGAAAATGGCATTCCGTAAAAAGAATTGAGATAAAAGTAAAGCCAAGTTCTCCAATACAAATTTCAAAATGAAAGGTTCTTAATAGTTTGGAAATATTTTTTTAAACTTTGCTATTACAGCCAAACTTCTTTATGTTCAATTTAGCACTGTGCCTAAGAGTCATTTACAGCCGTAATAGCCAAGTTTAGAAAAATATTTGTAAACTAGTAAGGACCTTTCATTTTGAAATTTGTATTGGAGAACTTGGCTTTACTTTTATTTCAATTCTTTTTACGGAATGCCATTTTCGCGTACTTGGCTTTTTTTTACATGAAATGTTTTTGTTATGATTTCACTTCTTTTTTAAAGGAATTGGAAAATACTTAATTTTTAAAGTAGTAAAATATGCGGAATATTGTTCAAAACTTTTGCAATGCCTTACTTAAATTATTGAGATTTTTTAATTTTTTTCCATGGTTTTATCGTAGTTCCTATCAGCCTTCCAAAGCTCAGCTCTCTAGCGTTTCTGAAAGTGCACAATGTTACTTTTACATAACTTTACATGTATAGGGGAGGGAAATAAATTAAAATTGTCGTGTTTTTAAGTTTTGTCCTATAGTTTTATCATAGTTCCTATCAGTCTTCCAATGCTCAGCTCTCTAGCGTTTCTGGAAGTGGGTAATGTTACTTTTACATAAATTTACATTTATAGGGGAGGAGAGTAAATGAAAATATTGGACTTTTTAAATTTTTTCCCATGGTTTTATCATAATTTCTATCAGCATCCATCCATCAATGTTAGTTTTATAGAAGTAAATTTAAATGTTGGTGTTTTTAAATTTTTTCATATAGTTTTATCATATTGTCTTTCAGTCTTAAAAAGTTCAGCTCTCTAGCGTTTCTGGAAGTGGGCAGTGTTACTTTTACATAACTTTACATTAATAGGGGAAGGAAGTAAATTAGAATTTTGGGGTGTTCAAAATTTTTTTCTATAACTTTATCATAGTTACTGTTGGTCTTCCAAAGCTCAGCTCTCTAGTATGTCTGGAAGTAGGCAATGTTACTTTTACTTAACTTTACATTTATAGGGGACGGAAGTAAATTAAAATTTTGGGGTGTTTTAATTTTTTCTTATAGTTTTATCATAGTTCCTATCAGTCTGCCAAAGCTCAACTCTCTAGCATTTCTGGAAGTGGGCAATGCTACTTTTACATAAATTTAAATGTATAGCGGAGGGGAGTAAATTAAAATTTTGGGGTTTTTTTCCAGGGGTTTGGTCATAATTTCTATCAGTCTGCCAAATTTCAGCTTTGTAGCATGTCTGGAAGTACAGTAGAGTATTGATGATCTGTGGCAATTTCGACGTTTTTTGAAATTTCGTAACTACTTTACTACATTATGGAATTGAATGAAACTTGGAGGTATTGTTAACTCCATGGAGATCTACGACTGTGCAAAGTTTGAGATTCGTAGCTCATTCCGAAGTAGAGTTTTAGGTAGGTCAAATATCGGCTGAAATGTTTCCAGAAAAGATGGTTACGGCGCGCGAACTTGGCGAGGCACTGCCGTGCCCTCAGATAAATTCCCTGTTTTATTCAAAAACTTTTTGATATCTTAAAATTTTTTGTATCTCTGACCGTTTTTAAGAAATACGACAAATAAAGATAATTTATATCTTCGATTGCTATTCAAAAATTACATAAAACTCGAATAAAATTAAAATAATGTAATATAGTGATTATTTTAGATTTTAATGTCATTTAGCGGGGTAAACATTTTTCTTTTTTGTCTTGTTTCTTAAAACAGTTAGAGATAAAAAAAATTCAAGGCATGAAAAATTTTCTGAATAACACAAAGGAAGGAAAAAAAGGGCCTTGACCCCTGAAAAAGAACACCTTGTATTTTTTCCTGATATTTGACTTGCTCAATGATGTATGCCTTGTAGCTAAATACACGTTCTAAATTTGAGTTAAACATCTCAAAAACTACCCGAGGTATAAAGGAAAAACAAACAAAAAATTGAAACTTCGTCACCCTGTATCTCAAAAACTAAGCATTTGCAATGCCATGCTAATTTGATGTTTTTTACTTAAAACTATTCAAAAAATCATCCTCTGAAGTTTGGCGACATACTTTGTTAACACCCTGTATATGAATAACGAAATTTGCAGTTGAAGTGCCTAAATAAAATCATCTCAATACTGACAAAATAGTTCAGGCCCAGTAGACTTCTATACCCTCCTTATACAACTCAATGTTCAGGCCCTACCGGGTCCGATACTGCGTTTAATGATAGAGGCAACACACTTGGTATGGATAGACATACGACTCGTCCAAACATTTTATGAAAGGGAACCACCCCCCAACCTTGGCAGGGGCGTGGTCCCCCCTTAAACGCGCTTTTTGACCGCTAATAACTCGAAAACGGTCAACTTTTCTAAAAATATTATAAAGATCATTTTGCAAGCGGATAAAATTTCCTTTTTAACCATGTACTTTAGTACCCTCTAAAGGCAGTGGTGCACGTTCCATAGGCTTACGAAAAAAGGGAAAGTTTTAAAATATATTTTTTTTTATTTTTCTTGTGGCATTTTGTGTCCTTAACACATTGGTTTTGTAAAAAAAGCATTTTGTTTTAAAACCCTTTGTATACAGTTAAATATTTAATAAGTTAGACATAACTTTTTAGTGTAGCCACCTTGAAATAAAAATAAATGTGTCTGTAAAAATCCTCAAATCAAACAAAAATTTTGAACATTCATTTTTGTAACTCTGTAGATAATACTGAAGGTGGCTAAAAAAATATTTTTGATTAGTATTAAACTTAAAACAAAGTCCTCTCTAACGATGTATAACACGACCGTGTGGTCATTTTGACCAAAATCTCGCCGAGTTCATATAATAACAACTAGGTTAAGAATAGGTCACATTAAATTAACTCACGAACATATTTTTAAAAATACCAATGCATCTATATGCGCCCAGTGCCGTGTAATAATCACAACAACCAGAGACACAAACACAAATTGAAAAACAATTTAATGGAACTACTAAACAATAGTGAACAGACCACCAATCATCTCCTCAATTTTTAAAAGACTGTAATTTGGTACATTGTATTTAACTATTGTAAACATCTTTGAGTGCGCTAATGACCTTAGTGGTCGATGCGCCTTACAATAAAAGAAAAAAAACACGCCCCTCTTTCGTCAGTGGCGCATCTTTTATAGGCATTTAAATAAATGAGAAGTGTGGAAAAAACAATTTTCTTGAATTTTCTTGTCTAACATGTCTGGTTTTAAAACTTATTTTCAAAGTTGAAGAAATTTCCTTTCCAACCAAGTATATCGCTCCCTCCTTAAGACAGCGGTAGATCTTCATTTAAGACAACCATGTTGGAACAGTACTAATATACAAAGAGCGTTCAATGAGAGAAGCAACACACTTGGTATGAATATACAGTATACTCCCCCAAAAAAATAACGAGGTGGTACCATCCGCCCACTCTTCGTGGGAGGTGGTTCCTTCCCTAAATGTTTTCTCGATATTTTTTATTACTTCGAATATCAAATTTGACCATTTTTGGGGCGTCTATGCAAGGTCTACTGCTGTGTTGAGGGAGGAGTGATGTAGATCGTTGGAAAGGAAATTTCTTTGGTTTTAAAAATAAGTTTTAAAACTAGACATGTGGGACAGCAAAATTAAAGAAATAAAAAAAAAAGTTTTTCCACACTTTTCATTTATTTAAATGCCTATAAAAGGTGCGCCACTGATGTAAGGGGATGTTATGCATCGTTAGAGAGTACTTTTCATCAGCCTTAATAATTGTTACTTAATTGTTTTTTGCAAAGTTAAAAGTTTGCAAATAATTGAGAAAATGCTGTAAGAGAGCACTTTTGAGGGAGGGTGAGACGGGGATGCCCCCCACCCCAACTTTAAAGAAGGTCAACTAGAAAAAGCCAGGTTTAAGTTATTAATAATCAAAAATAATTTTCTACTTATTCTCATTTTTATTTATTGAGTTACAAATATGAATGGTCATCATTTTTGTTTGATTTAGGGATTTCTACAAACATATTTTATTATTTCAAGGCGGCTCAAAAATTATGTCTAGCTTAATAAGTATTTAACTGTATACATACAATGGGCTTTTAAGCAAAAATATTTTTTTGAGAAAAAAATAGTGTTAAGGATAAAAAATACCACAAAAAAAATATTAAGAAAATATTTTAAAAATTTTCCCCTTTTTGCGTACGCTAATGGAACGTGCACCAGTGCCGTCAGAGGGTACTATGGTATATTGTTGAAATGGAAATTGTATCCGCTTGAAAAATGATCTCCAGAAGATTTTTGGAAAAGTTGTCTGTTTTCGAGTTATTAGCAAAAAACTATCAAAAAGAACGTTTAAGGGGGGAGAACCACCCCCCCTGCCAGGGTTGGGGGAGGGGTGGTTCCCTTTTGTAAAATGTTCGGGAGAGTCTTATGTCTATTCATACCAAGTGTGTTGCTTCTTTCATTAAACGCAGCATATCGCTTGTATCTCGGATGTAGGGCCTGAACTAAAAGAAAATAATTAATTGACATACCTTAATTTCAGGGTACAGCGCATAACAGCTCAACTCAAAACGCACTTGATCGTTACCTTTTCCAGTGGCGCCATGCGCAATATATTCTGCGCAGTTTTCTTTAGCGCACCTGACCAATCCCATTGAGATGCAGGGTCTGGCCAACGAAGTGCCAAGGAAGTAACGGATTTCGTAGAGCAGCCCGAAACTAAATGCCGGAAACACGAAGTTTGTCACAAAGTCTTCCCTTAAGTCTTCTATTACTACCTATAAATATAAAAAAGGTTTGTTACAGGCGAAATTTGAAATATTGCGTCTAGGTTCAGTGGATCACATAAAGAATGTCGCAAATTAAATATTTAGGAACACAATTTCAAGTTCAATTGATATCAATGCAATGTCATTAGCAGTGGCGGCTACTACAGGGAGGGTAACGCGGCAGTACCCTCTCAAAACTAGACAACAAACAGTATTTTTCATTGATTTATTTAAAAAAAGTTAAATCTTCCCTTACGACATGATTGTCTAGTTCTTCTTATTATCTGTGGTTAACAACAACCGATTAATTGGGTGAACTTTTTTAGTGTAAATAATTACAAGCTGGCAGCGCCGCGCGGGGCAAGGTTGCTTCTTCGATTACAAATTAAACCTTTAGGGTCATATAGACCAGACCTAAAAATCCTTAAAATTAACCAAAATTTTAGTGCAAGTAATAAAAAATTATACGATGCTGAAAACTGGTTGTGCGGTTATGAAAAAAGAAATGCTTTTTTTGCTTTATTTGTCTTATTATGAACAATCCACGAAGTGATCCTGCGTGGGTGGCAAAGGGAATGTGTGATATCAAGCACTTTAGTGAAAAGTTAAAGACACAAAGTCAGTGCTACTTATTTAAATAACCACATAGAATTTTATATGCTAGGTAAGACTGATATTAGGTGCCAATTGAATAGTGCCTATAAAAAAATGTGATATAAAATAAACATATACTTAGTAGGTTAATAGACTGTTTAAAATTCTGTGGGATTTTTAAGGTTGCTCTACAGGGCCATGATTAGTCTGAAACTGGTGCTAATCCGAGCACTTTGCGCATCTAAAAGAAGGGCGAATAGACTTTATCTACAAACAAATAAACTAAAAGCTACACCAAGTAGCTGATTGTTTGTAAAATGCTAAAATAAAACTGTTTAGGTAAGTTTCTTTATCTCCTTTTCCATCCAATATAAATTTCTGCCACCCCCCCCCCCCCCAATTTATAACGAGACCAGCCGCCACTGTATTTAGGAACACAATTTCAAGCTCAATTGATAACAATGCAATTTCATTAGTAGAATCAATTTATAAAAAAAGCTGCAAAAAGGGTATATTTTTTTATATCCGGCTTCAGAATCCAAGGTAGCGGCTGCCAAATTTAAAAAAAAAAATCCTATTTTAGGAGAAATAAAATAATTAATTTTGATGGATTCACTTTAAGGGGAACCTACATAATTTAAAAAAGCCTTTTAAAACAAAATGACGGCTATATTTCAAAAAATTAGTTTTTTCCGATATTTCCTTTAATTTTTGCGGGATTTGATACCTTAGATTAAAGGTAATGACTATTTCTTAAAACCTGCTGAAAAATAAATAGATCCATGACGGATCTGATAACTTCCTAGCTAGCCTATAGGCACAGTTCAAGTGAAGCCATGAATCAGACTTAAAAACAGTTATTTGTAAATATCTAAGAAACTAAAGCTCTCAAAAGTTATTGGTTATAACACAAATTATTGAGCAAAATTCAGTCTACTGTATTTCGAAAACCGCATATTGATGCGATGCTCCTTTAAAAAGTTATCATTTTTGAAATATTTAATTTGTCAAAAAACTGTCATTAGCATTCATGGATTTCGGCCAAAATCAGCTCGCTGTAGTGTCGAACACTATTTTACCTGAAAATTTTATGAAAATCGGTTGAGCGGATTAGGAGCTATCGTGTTACGGACAGACATACACACACATACAGATACAGACAGACATCACGACGATATTGCTACGATACGTCAAAATACACCCAAATAAAACATTTTCGGCGTTATCTCAAAAAAAAAGGAAGGTAAAAAGTTATTTTTTATTCTTGTTTGACAGAAGTAGTGTTGCCGTGTAGTATATCAAGTAAGTAAATTATTTTAAAAATTCCATATAAAATGACATGTCTAATATAATCCAAGATGGCTTCAAAAAATAAAAACAACAGTATTTTTTAAAATTTAATTTTGTATTACTCTAAGTTAGTTTTAAAATATAATGTACATACAAAAAACATACATATCATTTACTTGTTAAAGGTGATTGCAGAAAAAGTAAAGGAAAAGCATTTTTGTTTTTAAAGTGTAATGAAAAAAACCGGACAAAGCAAGACATCTCGTTATAGTTATTTACCTAACTAGTGCGGAAGGTGATACTTTTACGCACGCGACGGCAGTTGCCCGAACGACGCTTGGCGGAGTCCGGGCACGCCGTGAAGGGCGGAAAAGGCACTTTCCGCAAGAGTTAGGTACAAAATTGTTCCTAGTTGCATAAAAAGCTTGGTTTTACATTTCAATATATTTGGTATTTTTTACATTAAAACAGCAAAAAAAACAAATTTTGTTTTCATTTGTAATTTAAACAAGTTTATAAATGGGTCAATAAGTCTGATTAGGCCTAAAACTCAATTTGAAATTTAGCGTGCGTAAAAGTATTTTTTACGCACGGCGTGCGTAAAAGTAATTACTTCTACGCACGCTAATTTATAATTAAAGTTTTATATAAATTGCAGTCACTCTATATATTGCTTTTATATCACTTCATATACTAGATGACACCAGCGGCGTAGCGTGCCCGAAAGGGAGGGGGGGGGGGGGCGACGAACCCCCCGCGCCCCCCCACGCTACGCCGCTGGATGACACTGACAAGTTTATTTGATATTTACCGTCAGGGGGCCGATTTTTTCAATTAGCTCTCCGATCGTTTTGGCCGACTAAAAAATGTTTGCCACAAGATTTAAACTGAAGCCCGGCAACGCCGCCGGTATAGACTTCACAGCACCCCTTGGCAGTGGCGATGATCGCGTGTAGTGTCGTCGCACAGTGGGACCAATTGTTATAATTTAGCAGTTTTGTATTACAAGATTAAGGGGTAGTAAATCCTCAAAATTTTAGCTACCGATGTACCGGGTGACCTATAAAAACATTTCATATTTAAAATGCAGCTAAATATTTGACTAGGTACCGAAAAATTAAAAATATATGTAAAGTAAATAAGCTTTTAAATCCAACTAAACAAAAATGATCGCAAATATAAAATAAAGATAGCAGACAATTAAAAGCTGAGAGGTATTTATATATTTTCTTTCAGTTAAAACACTGCGCTTATATCAGTACATCAATACAGAAGGTACAAGGTTTTTTATCGCTTATTTCAGGTACTACTTAACCAATTTTAATGAAATTTGGTATACATGTTTTATAAGCAATTCTCCCTTGTTAAGGCGATTTTTTTACGCTATGACACGTGCAAGTCAGGACTAACCAGCGAAGCCGGCTATTGTTATTTTGGTAGGTCAGTTATTAATCAATTGGAATAAGAAACCGATACCTTTCTTAAGGCTTTAAATGCAAATAAAGAATAATTCAAGATGGCTACTGTACACTAAAACTATACAACTTATTTGTTTAAACTGACGAAATATTTATATTTAATTTGGTTACACGGTTACAAAACTAGACTGCTCAAAAGTCAAACTCCCAATATATCCAAATATAAAATAAAAATAACTCCATTTTGATGCTTATATTGTTATAATTGTGAAAATGCAAACGTGTACTTAATTAAAGTTTTTTTTTTAATATTAACTAACCAAACCACTTTTTAATTAATGTTTTAGTACAGTTATTTCTTAACTTAATAAAAATTTGATCTAATTTGAAAAATAAAATTTATGTTTACTAATACATGTCTACTTTTTAAAACTCTTGGTCATCTTTAATATGTATGAAATAATGTCTAAAATACTCATAGTAAACACTTGTTTAATCGAGTAATTAGGTCAAAAGTCATAAACCTAACCGAACCAATTCAAAAAAAGTGCGGAAATTTGTAGCCTAGCCTACAATTAGTAGCTTAGACTATTGCGCCACCGAGGGAAGCGACTTTAATAGGTTTAATTTTTAGATCGGAAAAAGATTTAAGTAATGGATGATATGAGGAAACTCGAGGGGCGATCAGCTGAACCAAATTTGTACACCGTCCTACAGGACTTTAATAAATTTTTGGTCCTGTATAGTCCTGTACATGTCCTATATAGTCCTGTACAAGTCCTGTATAGTCCTGTACAAGTCCTGTATAGTCCTGCCTGTAGGGTCCTGTATAGTCCTGTGGCTGAACGCCCATAAAAAAATTCGCGACCAAATAAAAAAAAGGTCATCACGTCCGTCTTAACTCGCGTTTTTCTTAGAGAGCCGATTTGCCTTTGCCGCCTTAGTACTTAATCATGCGTCGGGCACCCTTTAGGCCTCGGGGTCCTGTATAGTCCTGTGGAAGTGCTGTGGAGGTCCTGTGGAGTCCTGTTTAGTCCTGTATAGTCCTGTGGAAGTCCTGTATAGTCCTATGGGGTCCTGTAGAAAAATTTGTACACCTACTGTGGGCAGCTGATCACCCCTCGAGGAAACTCGTACAAGGGGGATGAGTGTGATAGAGTTTAGGTAGGCTAGATTTATTTGTTGAAGATGGGCTTCACCTGCTAGTACCTAAAATAAGTATGTATTGCAAAAAAATACAAAAAATAAGAACTTTTTTTCTTCTTCCCTCCCACACATTAACCTTATTGTGCAAATGACAGAAAACATTCAATGAAAAAAATTTCGCCGCGTACAAAAATTTTAGAAAAATTAAGCACTATTAGAAAAAAAATTTCGCTTCAAAAATAATTATTAGAAAAAATAAATAATTACAGGAAAAATTGAACAGACCAAAAAGTTTTCGGAAAAATACCTGAAGTTTACCGCAATCAAATCGATGTTTTTCTTATAGTTTATAGTAGGGTTACACGTACAGTTTTTTGTAAATTATGTGTAATGGATGTTCTTTTAGATCTGTCAATTTTTTTATTAAAAATTAGGTAATATTTTGTCGCATGTTCAATTTAATATTACAAGTCCCAGTTTTCCTTTTAAAACTAATAATACAAAAACTAACTGTTATAAGTTTTTGAACTTTTTAAATATAAGACAGTAGGTTATGTTTGAAACTTCCTGCTGAAATTAATTTGGCATTGTTGCTTATATGTTCCACCTTCTTCAGATAGCATATTGGTTCTATAATTGAATTATATATTCTAATGGTTATTTAATTTAATTGAATTTAACGGCTGCTATTACTAAAAAAACGAAAAACAATTAGGTACTACATAACTGAAGTATTATAAAAAAGGATAAGGAATATGACGTTATATTTCTGAGAGAAAGTCGGTTAAGTATGATAGCAATTTGTGTGTGTGCTGTGTACATTTAGGAACCACAAAGCGACAGAAATCATATTTTAAGTTTAATAATAATTAATAATTAATGTTTGTATTGTCACAAAAAATACTCTGCCAATATATGGGCCCCTAAGCTCACACTAGGTACTATAGTTATAGTGTACGTGTGAGCTAATATAACTAAAAACTGAAATATATTTTATTTAACTCCAGACTAAATTACCTTTTGTTTGATACCACACAAGCCATGTTTTGAAATCTACCCCCACCCTTAAAAAAAACAAAAAACTAAAATGTATTTTGTTAAACTCCAGACTCAATTACCTTTCGTTTGATATCACACACGCCATATTTTCACTTAAACTCTAATTTTTAAAATATACCCCCACCCTTTTTTTTAAAATAAATTAAAATGTATTTTGTTTAACTGCAGACTCAATTACCTTTCGTTTGATATCACACACGCCATATTTTCACATAAACTCTAATTTTTTAAATCTACCCCCACCCTTTTATTTGGTTTCTGTTCGGTGGATTTTGTTCATTTTTAAATGGGACCATCTTGACCCAAGACCCAGCCTAGGTACCAAATTTCATTAAAATCGGCCAAGCGGTTTTTGAGTTATGCGCGGTGGTCGTTACAGACATACAGACAGACAGACAGACAGACGGCGCAACAAAAAAGTTTCAAAATCATCTGAAACGCAAAGATATATAAAAATTTTTGAAATCGGAGCAACTTTTTTTTTCTCGAAAAAATTAGGATCACCAAAGCTCACATTACTATAGTATAGTATATGTGTGAGATAAAATATATAAATACACATGCTTGGTATATCTCAAACTAGGATGTGTGGCAAAGGTCAGAGTTCGCGCTGCCTGCTAGTTTGTTTAGCACGCTCTTCCACTCAGGCCCAGATATACAGGTTGTTTCAAAATTCAATAACATAATTTTAATGTTAAATTTCTTGAGTGATTTTAAGACAAAAAGTTCATATAAAGATAGGTCTACATACGCTTAGTTTTCGAGATAATATTTTTTATTTATTTTGATATAGTCGCCATGCTATACCGAAGCATTTTTTATTTTGATAATAGCAGTCTTTGGTGCAAAAGGGTTTTTTTTAAACGGTTAGAGATACGAAAAAATTGCAAGAGAAAAAAAAGTTTGCAAGGGAAACAACGATTTTATTTCTTGATTTAGAATCTACTAGTGGCTTACAACAAAAAAATATCCCAGGAAAAAGCTGACATGACCCCTGAAAAAGTATAACCTTGTAGCTTTTTAATATCGTTTGGCATGTCTTATAGTGTACTGACAACATTGAGCAGCATATCTCAAAAACTGCACGAGCTATAAACAAAAAACTAATAAATATATGAAATTTTAACACCCTGTATCTCGAAAACTAAGCGTTTGCGTGTCTATGTTTATATAAACTTTTTGACTAACAATTACTTAAGAAATTCAAAACTAAAATTATTTTATTGAGTTTTGAAACACCTTGTATAAATAAAAAATTGTATATTTTAGAAATTCAGTAGAAAAAAAACTGTGTACTAAGTAAAACATAGTACATACATTAGTTTGAAATACATATTTAAGTCCTACAAGTTCCACAACGGCACAGAATTTTGTCTTCTTTTTAAAAACATTTTTTGTATGAGAAGAGGACACTCTGATCTATCTTTTATATTTCACCATAAATATTTCGTTGAGCCTTTACTTATGGATAATAAAAACGTGATCTGATTTATTTAGGAAAATACCTGTTATGTCTGATCGTGGACACATTTCCCTACCCAAATGCAAAAGTGAGTTTTAAAAAGTTATGTCATATCATTAAATAAAACTCTTCAGTCCTTATGATATTAGACGGGGGGCAGATTGTGGTAGGTTGGTTGTGAGGGGGCTGGTTATGGGGGAGGGGAATCTCTTACATTACCCCTTCCCATAGAAATACAGGCAGTTATCCTTTTGTAGGAATCTATTTGTATATTATTATTAAACTACAAAAACAGCAATTAAAGTAAAATAATGTTTTCCTTTTTTAGGGGAGCTTATTTTTTTATAATGATTCACTTAATTATGTTACAAAAATTCTAGAAAAAACAGAGCAGAAAGGCCTAGTCCGCATGCTATTTGTGGACTTGGTCTGCGCCCCTGATAGATTATGTTCATTTCGTTTGAAGGGGGCTAATTTTGATCTTAGAGGGCTTACCCTCCTTCCCCCAAGCTACTTCCTTGGCGTATAAACATACATTCATTCCATTCTTTCAACAAATTTTGGTTTTGGTAATATCTAGTTCTACCAAGAAAAATTGCATTGGATATCTGATTTGGCCCACTGTGCTTGTTACTACTCTAAGGCCCGGCAGTCTGCAATTCACAACAAAAAATAAGCTTGTGCTCTCAATGAACTTCTAAACAAGTTCATTGGGTGTTCTGCATAAAGTGGGTTAGGAATTTAATGTTTATATTTATTATTTATGTTCAACGTTCGATAGTTTTGGTTGTTTAGCTGTTGGGCCGTATGTTCAAACGTAAGTATTAGTCTAGTGTTGTCTAGTATTTCGCTAACAAGCCCTTTTGGGCACCCTTTGCCAAAAAAATGATTTTTTTTCACTTGGAAATATTTCTAAAAATAATTAGAGCTGGAAAATTTGCATCTTCTTAAAAATTATTGGTTTTTAATATGGATTTTTTTTGTTACAGGTTACTTATGTGTCTACAAGGCAACAAAGACAAACTTCTTAAATAAAAAACTTGTTGCAGAGAAATAAACATCCTTCGAGACCAGCACAAGACCAGTAGATGCCACCCAAATCTCTGATATGATTTAAGTATTGTTCATACTCGTCTTAGTCTTTTGTTTTTGATTAGTCTTTGTCCTTTGATTAGTCTTAGCTGTCTTAAACAAAATCGGCTGTTCATACTCGTCTTTTGTTTTTGATTAGTCTTAGTCATAACCCACTGAAAAAAAAATTCAATTTCAATAAAAAGGCCCCTTTTCAAAAGTCATTTTCTACACAAAACAATCTTATTTAACCTAATTTGTGCACGAAACACAGACACGAAAGAACAAAAGCGAAAAAGAAAATAAAAACAAATAAAATTTTGAGGTTATGTTGAGATTTTCTGTTAAAAACATGATTAATGGCGGTAAATTCAAAATTTCGGCCGCGCGCTTGCGCTCTTCGGACGCCCTGTAAAAAGAAACAACAAATATCAGCTGATGTCTGTCACTCGTCTTAGTCCTTGTCCTAAGGATTGAAAGTTGGCAACTCTTAAGACAAAGACTAATCAAAAACAAAAGCAAAAGCATTGTATGAACACTCCCATAAGAAACAGTGGTTTTAACTTTCTTATGACAAGACATATGACTAAACCAAGACAAAAGACTAGACAAAAGACGAGTATGAACGATCCATTATTCTGTCAGTGGCGCACCCAGGAATGTGTCTTGGGGGGGGGGGCCCTAACAGCTACAAAGCGCGCCCTCAAAAAACTTGCGACCAAAAAAAAAAAAAAAAAGGGTCATCATGTGTGGGGGAGGCCGACAGGTACAAAGAGCGCCCTCAAAGATCCTGCGACCAAAAAAAAAAACAGCGCCCAAAGATCCTGCGACCAAAACAAAAAAAAGAAAGGTCATCATGTCTTTTTGCAACTACGCCCCTGCTTGGGATTGCGGGGGGGCCCGAAGCCTCCTGATGTCAAATTTTAAGGTATTTTTTATGTTTTATCATCAGCTATGTAGAAAATATATTAAAAATCTAAGGCTTGTGGGGGCCCGGGCCCCGGCCCCCCCCCTGGGTGCGCCCATGATTCTGTTATAGTAATGTAACTATGTGAATGTGAAATAGAATACAATGTATTATCAAATAATATTTGTTAATTATTATCAAAAATAATATTATTCATAAGAAAAGTGCATAAAGTGATTACATTTCCACAAACAAAAACAGTTGAACAGTATATGAAGTGAAGTTCAGTTTGATAATAGTTTGTGAGAAATAGGTACCAGGCACATAGATAAGGGAGGGCACTGGGGGACATTTCCCCCCTTCTTGAACAAGTTTTTATCATGAAATTTTAGTGTCTTGGACAAAAATTGGGCACATCACCACTAAAATGTTCTGTATTCAGTGGATTTGCCTCCGTCAAGCATTTCTGCCTACCCTGTTCAAAACATCATGCACCGTCACTGAATAACAGCACAGCACTTTCTATATGGGAGTATCCCCCCAGAAAAAAAGCTATCTATGTGCCTGCTAGATACTTTGATTACATGTTTTACAGAACATTTTTTGTTCGGTTCTCCAGAAGGATAATTATTCAATAAAATTTTCTTGAAAATGTTTTTGCACAAATTTCCGTTCAAAGAAAATGTTTAGGACGAAATGATTTTGTACAAGTTTCCATTTAAACGATAAAATTAATTTTAAAGATATTTGTGCAACCTGCTTTTTTTCTATGAGGGTTATCAAAAATAACTACTACATACATATTTTTACTTAAATGTCAAAAAATGCTTCGAACATGTCCCATGTTCTAAAAAAATGTAAAATCTTAATTTTAGAGAGTTTGTTTGCACAAATTTCCATTTAAAGAAAATGTTTTTGGAGAAATTTCCATACAAGGAAAATGTTTTAGGAGAAAATAATTTAGAAGAATTTTCCATTTGAACATATTTTTACTCAAATGTTACAAAAACGGTAAAATCTTAATTTAAAAAATTAGAGTTTATGTGAAAATATGCCGTGTGTCATACCAAACGAAAGGTAATTGAGTCTGTAGTTAAACAAAATAAATTTAACTTCATTAAAAAAAAAAGGGTGGGAGTCAATTTCAAAAATTAGAGTTTAAGTGAAAATATGTCGTCTGTGATCTCAAACGAAAGGTAATTGAGTCTGGAGTTAAACAAAATACATTTTTGTTAATAAAAAAGGGTGGGGGTAGATTTCAAAAATTGGAGATTAAGTCAAAACATGGCTTGTGTGGTATCAAACAAAAGGTAATTGAGTCTGGAGTTGAATAAAATATATTTCAGTTTTTAGTTATCTTAGCTCACACATACACTATAACTATAGTACCTAGTGTGAGAGGTACCCATATATTGGCAGAGTATTTTTATAATCACCAAAAATACATTAAAAAAAATAAAGTACCTTACTAAGATTCTAAATCATTAATTAAATTTAAAAAAACATTTTCTTCAAAAGGATAATCATTCAATAAAATTTTCTTTATACAGAAAACATTTTGTTCGATTAGAAGTTTGTTCGAACAAATTTCTATTTAAAGAAAATGTTTTTGAACTTATTTTCGTTTAAGGAAAATGTTTTAGAAGACAATTATTTCAAATAAGATTTTTTATTAGAACATATTGATACAAAAAATGTAACATTTTTAGATAACTTTTTTTTCTATAATAACCAAAAACTCAAAGTTTTTGATTTAAAATAAAGGACTGAAAAGTCATTATTCAGTGACCCAATAAAAGTGAAAAAAAGTACCTACTGCATAAGGTTTCTAAATAATTTATTAACAAAAAAAAATTGAATTATATTATACAAGTAAATAATAATTTATTCTAGCACTGTCGAAACAATGATTCTTCTCATCTCATCTTATCTTCATGGACAGTACCTATAGGTATGCAAAGTTAAATTTAAAAAAATACAAAAAATGGATAGGATATATGTCATAGGTTTGTAGCAATAAATAATGATTTTAGTTGTGGGGGTTGCTATAGTCTATAGTTAAAAAAGCTATAGTAAACTCCATACCATAATTTTTGAGATAACTTTTTAACAGTTATCAGCTGTTTACCATAACAAATAGCATAGGCCAACGAAAAAAAGTTGTCAAAAGTTGTCTCAAAAATAATGATATAGGGTTTAAGTACCTATAAGCAGATAGTGTATCTATAACACTGCCAAATTAAATTAACAAAAGAAGCACCTTAAAAATTGGTAAATTAACCATGTATAACATGGGCGTAGTCAGGGTCTCACTCAGGGTGGGGCAAAAAAGCAATTATTATTATTATAGCTCCCCTTTAATTCTTGTATTACTAAATGAGCTAAAGCCAGGATGGTGCAGGTGACACGGCAGGGTGGGGCAAGTGCCCCACCCTGACTACGCCCATGATGTATAACCATCCAAAGAACACCAATATTATTTAAATGTTTTATTATCAAATTTATTTTTTAAGCCCCTCAAAAAAATTGATCCAGTTATATTCCTTATAAGGAATATAAACACTCAAGAGGGGGAGATTGGCTTTGCGTCATGATTACACGCAATGTTTTTTTAATGTGTTTTTTCTTGAAAATGCGTTACGAGGGGGAGTTAAAAATCATGACTTTTTGCGTTGCATAATTTAAGGATGATCCCCTATACATATCCATTATTTTGAATTTTTATGATAATTTTAACTTTGTATACTAACTATAGGTAGGTACGTTTCTTCTCATATTTCATCAGGAGATTTTATGAGTGAAGCTTCAAGACTATGTAGAACTATTCATATCTTCTCGTCTTTTGTGAGGGGCATATTTAAAAGAAATGGAGCCCCTCTGGGATGGAAAACTTTGTATACTATGTTTCTCTTCTTATATCATCAGGAGATTTTATAGGTGAGGCTTCGTGTAGAACCACAGAGGTTATCCAAATAGAGCTATCGAAATCTTCTTGTCTTTTGTGAGAGGCGTATTTAAAAGAAATGGAGCCTCTCTCTGGGATAATAATCCGGCCCACAGAACACCATATCCGCACGTGTGAGAAATCAACTTATCATTTTTTTATAACTAGTAATATAATTTTTTAAAAAATTCTGTTTGTTTATTGTGAAATTCCTTCATACTTGTCTGTCAAAGTAAGTGTCATAAAAATCACGGCGAACTCGATTTTCTGAAATAAGTGAAAGAATTCTACCAAGCTGCACTGACAGCACTGCGGCTCGCGATCACTGACTTGTATGAACACTGAGAAATAAATTCGACGTACAATTCGTGTCGGAAAACGGTTTTTGTTTCCTTCATAGAATAAAATTCGTAAGAAAATTAGCTCTAGAATGTTGTGTTTACTAATATCTAAGGTTGTTTTGCCTTTTTGGTTCAAAATATTGAGCAGAAACCTTCCATGATATTTTGCCAGTTCTAGTTGAACTCAATGCAGCCCAATTTTATATGGCTAAAAATTTTAGCTGGCTAAAAACGATCGGAGGTCTAATCTACAAAAATCGACCCCCAGGGGTCAGATTTTTAGTTTGATTTGTCTTGGCCGCGTCAAAATGGATTTTGGAATTTATGCTGGAAATGAAGATTTTAAATTGCCAAGGTTAATATTTGTTATTTTTACTAAATAAAATTATAATTATATAATGTTATAAAACCAAAAAATTTGTCTCGAATTTATACCGATTATAAAAATGTAATTTCGTATTATTATTATAATTTCTATTTGGTCCAAATCATTTTTTACAAAAAAACAGCGTGCGTAAAAAAAAAATTCACGCACGCCAAACCACTTTTTTTACACACGGCATGCGGGAAGTTGAACTTTCCACATGAAAATTGGTGCGGAAAAACGTGTTTTACGCTCGCAAGTAGCAAAAATAAAACACTTTTAAAAATGTCAAAAAATTTAACATATGTCACGTACCGGGTGATTGACCATATTTGACTTAATTGCTACCTCCGTTGATATGGATCTGACAGTAACGTTTAAATTAGCAAAATTGAATGATTTCTTTGAATTAAAAAAGTAACCACTGACATGCATACATTTTTGGAAAGTAAATTTTGAAGTCTTTTTTTAAAAAAAGCTGTTTGACCCTAAAATAACCTACAAAAAATGTTAAAGTCAAGATGACACAAGATAGTTATACCGCGTGAACAAGTTCACATTTAGGGGGCATAATTTCCCTAAGAGGATAAAAAACAGATAGAGTATAGCACATATTAAAAAGAGACCGCAATACGCCCGTGTCCCGCAGAAAACTTTGCAGCGTTGTCAAAGGTGACCTTGATAAATTACTACAGGCGCACGCGTTCTGACTCGTCAAGGGGTGGACAATCTGAAACATTTTTTTGGAGTGATAATTTTATTATTACTTGAATTGTTACCATACCAGAAGTGGACTAATAAAAACATTTTGATTTTTAATATTTTATTAAATCTGAATTATTTAGTTCCTAAAACACCTAGATCGGATAATAAAATAAATTGTCTGTCTCAATACACGATAACTCAAGAACACCTTAAACGATTTTAACCCAATATGATACACAAATTTTATGTCGGCATTAGATTTAGGTTAAAAAAAAGTGTTAGTTAAAAGTATTAGCTACTTAACCAATTTTACCTTAAAACTATCAACTTTTGTATTTAATTTTGCCTGTGGCGCATGTCGCCTGCAAGCATTTAAAATAACATTACTTCAATATTTTCTAAAAATTTTCGTTTTTAGTTTAAAAGGCATTACTACTCATAATTATGATATTTGTCTGGAAAGTACTAAATGAGCTCCGCGGAACTACTTTTGAGGCTCAATCCCACCTCTGCCGCCCCCCTAAGGTCTCGACCACCATCCCGGGCCTTATAACCACGCTGCGTTAACTGTGGTCTACCATTATCTTTGTTAGGGTTAGACTCAAAATTCATTAAAAAAACCTAAAATTAAATAATAGTTAGCTTACCAATAGATTGGTAAACTGTGGTGTCAAAAAATGATTTTAGTGAATGTGAAACAAAAATCAATAACAAGAATAACACTTTAAAATTTTGTTTGTTTGTAAAAGTAAGTGAATTATTTACATTTAGGAAGTAGCAGAATTTTAAGTTATTATTCTGGTTGTTGATCGCCCCGTTTGATGAATGCACTTACATAAAACTGAAAAGTTGACCTTTTACGAACCAAGTAGCGGATTAAACTGATATTTTCTCTAAACTGGCAACGTTGGTCTGTTCTCCCATGCAATCCTTATGGTACTATGCATTTTTAAGACTTACCTTAATAGCACCAATCTTCATAGCTTTTTCACGAGCAACGTCAAAATCCTCCACTTGTCCAATGTTGCCCATGTAACAGATTACCTCGTATCCCTTTTCAATCAACCATTTTAAAATACAACTTGTATCAAGACCACCCGAGTATGCTAACACTACTTTTTTGTTATTCTGTTGTGGACCTGACATTTTTTTATAATTTATTTAATTTTATAACGATAAAATTTTTAAAAAACTCTTAGTTGGAAAAATGTAAACTGAAACGTTTCAGTTTGACCTTATGGTTGGGATTATCCGAATTTTTATTCTTAGGCAAATAAAGTAAATTTTATTATCATAATTAGTTAAGATGATTAGGTTGGGGTCATTATGAAAAAGATATTTTTAATTTGTCTGATTATGGGTGAAAGGCCAACATTCAGTGGCGGAACTACCGTACAGCAATAATGGGATAATGTTTTTTATTTTCGAAAAATAAAAGGTGTTTCAATACAAACGAAAGATATGAATTACGCCCCAGTTTGGCAATAAAAATGTCATGCTTAGAGGGGGCCTGGCTTGCGTGACCGTAATTTTTGACAGCAAAAATTACACATTACCTGGACCAGCATTCCAGTTTTTTGAAATGCGGACGTTTGGTGGAAGTGTGTAGCAAAAAAATTAGCGGGTCCTAATGTACCGCAGGCAAAAATTTTAAGAAAACTGGACCTACAATAAGGACGCCTCTAGCACCAGGTAACACCAGTGGCGGCTGGCGACGTTATAAATTGGGGGGGCGAGGGGCAGACATTTATATTGCATGGAAAAGGAGATAATTGGCATTTTACAAACCAGCAGCTACTTGGTGTATTTTGTAGTTTATTTATTTATAGATAAAATCTATTCGCCCTTCTTTTACATGTGCAAAGTGCTCGGATTAGCACCAGTTTCAAACTCATCATGACCCCATAGAGCAACCTCGAAAATCCCACAAAATTTTAAACAGTGTATTAACCTACTATTTATATGTCTCTTTTTTGCCACATTTTCATTATGTTCGGTAATGTTTTGCCTATAGGCACTATTCAATTGGCACCTAATATCAGTCTGGGCTAGCATAGAAAATTCTATGTGGTTATTTAAATAAATAGCACTTACTTTGTGTCTTTAACTTTTCACTAAAATGCTTGATATCACATATTCCCTTTGCCACCCACGCAGGATCACTTCGTGGATTGTTCATAATAAGAGAAATAAAGCAAAAAAAAGCATTTCGTTTTTCACAACCGCACAATCAGTTTTCAGCATTATACAATTTTTTATTACTTGCACTAAAATTTTGGTTAATTTTTAAGATTTTTAGGTCCGGTCTATGTGGCCCTAAAGATTTTATTTGTAATCGAAGTTCATATGTCAACGTATTTAAATTTGCACAGTTAATTATATAATCGACGGTATTTATTTCCATTTCGAACAGAAACAAAAAAAAAACAAACAATGTACACGCGACCGGCAAGGCTTTTAACTACTGACCTACCCCAAATGAAAACAAACTCATACGTCTTCACTAAGGATAGAACCAGCAACACGTAGGAAAGGCAACGAACGTTTTCGCACGATGAATATGGCCGACGTGAACTAAAACAAACATTCCTTCCGACCTCCGCGCAAGAACAGGCACCTATACACAGCTGAAAAACGGGTGAAATTGAAATCTTGTCCCGCGCGGCGCTACTGGCTTGTAAATATTTACGCTAAAAAAGTTTACCCAATTAATCGCCTTTTGTTAACCACAGATTAAAAAAAACTAGAATATGTCGTATGGAAAGATTAAACTTTTTTAAAATAAATCAATTAAAGATACTGTTTGTGGTCTAGTTTTGGGAGGGCACTGCCCGACCCGTTGCCCTCCCTGTAGCAGCCGCCACTGGGTAACAGAAATATAAAATTTGTTGCAATTGTTTAAATTTTGGCGCTATGTAACTAAGATTTTTATAGGCTATTTAGGGATGAAGTTTTTAGTGGGTAGCCTCAAAGGGCGTTTGAGGCAAAGCTTAAAATCAATAGGGTGTTTGAAACTAGTAAAAAATAAATTTATATATATTTTTAGATATCTCTTTAGGTCTTGGGAATGCTAAAAACAAACTTTTTTGTTTAATTTTTTCTCAAATTTATAGTTCTTTTAATTAAATAAATTCATTGAATTAAAACAATTAGCCACGTGATTCAAAACAGGTGGTCTACCAATCAGCTGCGTGTGACGTCACAAAACAGTAAATGCCTCGAACGAACCTATTTTTTGTGTTATTTTCTTATGGAAGGTAATGTTTGTTTTGGTTTAAAGTGCGAATTATCGTCCTAAATTAGATTTTATTTTGTGTTTTGCTTATAAAAAACATTTTCAATGGAAAACGGATTCTCAAATATTAACAAAGGATTTTTCAATGCTGATCATCATAGCTTCACTTTTGTGCTAATAGGCTAGCTAGGAAGGTAGCAGATCCTTTAGGAATCCATTTATTTTAGTTTGTTTGCAAACTATGTACTTTTGAGCATTTTAGTTAAAAGTGTGCCATAATATACCAATCAAATAAACAAATAATTTATTCTTTATTCTGTTCTAAATGCGAAAGGTGCTATTTGTCGCCTAATATTTTTTTACCCAGTAGGTATTTAAGTTTTACGAAAATAATAGAAGAAATATTAAGCGAAGAGAGTGTTTACACCAAATCTGAATGTTATCGACCTTTATCGAAATGGACTGCAAACCATGTCGTGAAACTAATAAATTCGTGACTTAAAATGTCATAGAAAGGATTTTATTTTATTATTTTACAACAAACTTGTAACAAGTATAAACTAGAGTTGTATATTAAAAAACAAGTACAGGTACAATCATCTTTTTTAACTTAAGGCTATTGTGTATTAGGAGGGTGTGGGTTTAAAAAATTAATATTAAAGGTTAACCAAAGTAGGTAATATATGAATTGTTAATTTTTTATATGAAGGTTTCTATAACATTACATAACAATTTTGTTTCTTAATTGCAGAATTCTGCTTTTCTTTTTTGACATTTTAACTGCAGCATCTTTGCACTTAAAATAAATAAAAAAAATTTTTCAGTTAAACGGTTGTATTAGAAAATTTAAAAAGTTAAAAGCAATTTGTTAACAGAATATAAAAGGCAACTTCAAAGGGGTAAATTCAACCACCGACACCGGTGTTTCGGAACACGGCATTTCCATCCTCAGCGTGGCTTGCCTGACTACAGTAATCAAACTGACAACACGATACAAGGTAAATCATAAAGAATGAAGGTTTCACCTATTTTTTCATTCAACGAGTGAAACGACAGCGAACCAAGGAAACTAAGTCTATGACCTATGGCGGGACGAACACGTCCACCGGTCTATAAGAAAGAAAGCGTGGGTTGCTGAGGATGGAAATTCCCTTTTCCGAAACACCGGTGTCCGTGGTTGACTTTACCCCTTTGAAGTTGCCTTTTATACTTTGTTAACTCATTGTTCTCGGTTCCGAACCGACACCGTGGAGACGGTGATAGCATGGTCTGGTTGAACTGTGATGAAATGTCTTTCTTCCTTATAGACCGGTGGACGTTTTCGTTCCGCCATGGACTTAGTTTCCTAGGTTCCCTATCATTTTACTCGTTGAATATAGGTTTCATCGATTTTTTCATTCTTTTTGATTTACCTAAAAACAATTTGGCAGATTTCTGGGTACTGCAGTCTAGATATCAATAGATAAGAACACTTAAGGTTAAGTAACGAAACAAAAAGTCGGTGCGATGGGCTATAAGTATAGAGATACTATATATATAACTTTTGTTAAAAAATCAGAACATTTTGTCGAGGTTTCTAAAAGGAGCTTTCAAGTGAAAGATAAGTTTTACGAGCAAAATAATGGACTTCCAATGGGTTCGTCTCTTTCGCCAGTAGTAGCAACCATCTACATGGAGGGGTTCGATGACCATGCGATCAACACAGCAAGAGTCAAGCCAAAACTATGGCTATGATAGATGGAAGACACATTTATTATATGGCCGGAAAATGCTGAATTTTCTACAACATCTGAATGGTATTTGACCAAGAATTAAATGCACAATGGAAATTGAAAAAGATTCGAAAAGACAGAAATATTCAAACCACCGTGTATAGGCAACCTGCAAACACAGGACTAAATTTTAAGCCAAATCATTCTGTTGTTACAAAACAAGGAGTTCCAAGAAGTTTGTATTTAAGAGCCGTAAATATTTATAGTAATAATGTAGGATTCCACAGAAATTAACAACATTAAAAAGGACTTACAACAGAATGGTTATTCCGAGAAATCTATGTATTAAATTCTCAAAATAATCCGTTGTAGTACAATGAATAGAGGAGTTTTACCCTACAAAAGTTCCGGTAGTTCTGAATTTTGGATATGTTATTAAGGTCGAAAGGGTAGTTAAAAATCTGAATTTTCGTCACCCCCACCCCTGTGCTTCCTCCGCCATCTTGAAAAAACCATTAAAAACTGGAATTTTTGGTAGTTTTTTGCCTGTAACTTCGTTCTGTAACTTCGTTCCGGTATACTAAATCGCAAAAAGAGTTATATGAAATTTTTTAGAGGATATAATTATCTACAATTGGGTGGTAACGGAGCTAAGTAATTTCCAAAAATGACTAAACTGCTTGGGCAAATTTTCAGATTTTCTCTAATTTAGACGGCATAAGCTCCGAAATACTTTGTTCTAGGGTAAAACTTCTAACAACATATCTTGTAGAGAATTTTATCAGCTACAAAATCCATTCTTTAAATGTATTTTTAAATATTGTAATGGAGTGGGAGTAACTGTTAACTTAAAGTAAGTAAGTTAGAAAATAATCATTTTTTTAAATTTATAGCCCATTGCACCGACTCTTTTTTTCGTTACTTAGCCTTAAGTGTTCCTTATTACGTCATATTATGATTATATTAAGAAACGCTTTAAGCTAAGTAACGTAAAAAAAGTCGGTGAGATGGACCCTTAGTGCTTTAAAAGGCACATTTTTTATTTATTTTTTTGTGTAAATGTAGTGACGTACAAAAAGGTAAGAGAGCTTAGGGCTCAAACACCTCCATAAACTAACCACCTCTTCAAAAATCCCCCCAGACACCCCAAAATCTAACATTTTTAAGCGGTTTTCTCAAAAAACACGCTTCTATGAGAAAAATGTGTAATATACTTTATTGTAGACAATGAAATTTCGTTTTGAAAAAGGTACAACTCGATGGGGGTCAACTATTTAACTCTTCAGCGGCATCCGTTAATTGAAGTAATTTAAAAAAGTAAAAAAATATCCATGTTTTTTCCATGATTTATTCGATTTTTTTTAAACCAAGGTTTATCGAACAAAATGTGTTATACATTATTGTAGCAAATAAAATTTCCTTTGAAATGCTGTACAAAAAAGTCGGATTGGTTTCATGGTTATAAATTCAGAAGCGCCCGTAAATTTAACCAATTTTAAAAAATCACAAATTAAAATATTTTTGTTACAAGTTTTATCTAATTTTTGCAAAGTCTAAGCCTAATTTAAAAAAATGCTATGATGCACTGTATTGACAGTAAAATTCTCTTTTCAACGGTGTATAACTCGATGGGGTATGGCTTACAACAAACCCGCCAGCGACGTCCGTAAATTGGGGCCATTTAATTAATTTTTTTAAAAATTATGTTTTGCACAGGTTTTTTTTGATTTTTCTGAAAACCACGCCCTTTGTCAAAAAAATTGTTTCTTATTTCATTGTAGATAATAAAATTTTCTTTTAAACGTTGTATAACATGGTAAAAAACACTTCATATTTACCGCTCCAGTGGTGTGCTTAATTTAAAACAATTTTTTTTAAATCACCAAAAAAATTAATTCTGTTATATATTTTATTCGATTTTCTTAAAAACCAAGCCCTTTATCAAAAAATGTGTTTATACTTTATTGTAGATAATAAAATTTAATTTTAAATGGTGTATAACAAAGTCGGATTGGTTTCATGGTAATAACTTCAGAGGCGCCCGTAAATTTAACCAATTTTAAGAAATCACAAATTAAAATATTCTTGTTACAAGTTTTATCTAATTTTTCCAAAAACTAAGCCTAATCTAAAAAAATGCTATGATGCACTTTATTGACAGTAAAATTCTCTTTTCAACGGTGTATAACTCGATGGGGTTTGACTTACAATGAACCCGCCAGCGAGGTTCGTACATGGGGGTCATTAAATTTTTTTTTGTAATTATGTTTTGCACAGGTTTTATATGATTTTCTTAAAAACCAAGCCCTTTCTCAAAAAAGTATTTTCTACTTCATTGTAGATAATAAAATTTCCTTTTAAACGGTGTATAACATGTTAAAAAATATTTTATATTTACCGCTCCAGTGGTGTCCTTAATTTAAAACAATTTTTTAAAATCACCAAACAAATTAATTTTGTTAAATTTTTTATGCAATTTTCTTTAAAACTAAGCTACTTACGATAAAATTTTCTCTTCTACTTGGTGGAGAATAAAATTTCCTTTTAAACGATGTATCACAAAACGTAATAAATGTTAATATCAAAAATTACCAAAAAATTTGGTGCTTTAAACGGCACGTTTTTTATTTTTTTAAAAATTCTTTTGTATAAATTCAGTGGCGTAGAAAGTAGTAAGGGGGCTTAAGGGCTAAAGCCCCTTTACGAAACGTCGACAGTGATGACAATTGTATAAACTGGGATCTTTAACTGCTGTACTGACTTGCACAACATTGTTTAATGTTACTTCCACCCCTTCAAAATAATTATAAAAATTACTTAAATACAGTGTTTTGTAGATAATTAAATTCTCTACAAGATATGTTCTGCGAACTTTTACGTTACAACAAAGTGTCACGGAGTTATTACCGTGTAAAGTAGAAAAAAATGACAATTTGCCCAAGCACGTGATTTTAGTCATTTTTAAAAATTGCCAGCTCCGTTACTCCTAACCGTAAAACAACAATGGTACCACACATTGAGTTGTATAACGCCCTAAAAGGGCGTTAGAGACGGAAAGACAAGGCATTTTTTATTGACCCTATCCAATTTGGTTCCTACGGTCGGGTATTTCTTTTACAATAAAAACAGAGATAGACATTATTGAACATGTGAAACGGACAAAGATAGGGTGATTTTGCATGCTAATAATACCCTAGATAATATAAGGGTACTTTTATCTCTTTCACACTGACGGCATAAGTGCGACAGAAAAGCAGCTAGCTACCTTTAATCCACCTGCCGTATTTTGAGTGATTCTACCTGTTAGTCCGTGTATACAGGGAAAACTGATAGACAATGTTGTCTAAGTACGGAAATGATTTTTTTTGAATTTTGTGCGGGAATATTACAAAAAGAAATCTTAAAACGTTTAAAAACAAGTTTAGAAGTAACTATTTGAGTTGAAACATGGTCCAAAATTGTTTTTTGTGCAAAAGAAGAAAAAAAATCCATAAAAAAACAACATTTCATGGGTAAGTCGTCTTGACAGATAGTTTTTCCTAAAACACGAGAAAGTCCAGTAGCGTCACGATAGATAGTTTTTTCTGCGACCGTGCGATTTTACCCTCACACATTTTGATTCAGAAAGTGTCACTTTCCCGCACTTTTTTTTGCATTGCATGAAAATTAACAAAAAGTATTTGATTTTCCTAAAAATGATTTCTTTTTAAATTCTTACATACCGATTTTTATCCAGTTGTTTTTGTTTTTTCGAACCAAACTTTTGACATGTCACGGTCGAGTTTCATACATCTTGATGAATTGTTACACACACTGATCTATGTTTTTATAAATTTCGATAAATTTAATGTTTTTTGCGGACTTTACAGTAATTTTAAGTTAAATTTTGGTGTTTCATCGCGAAAGTATATATTTATTATTATATGACCACCGCGACCGGTCTACAGGCCGGTATCATATGTTTATGTCCTTCTAATGTCATTTGACTATCATGCTGTCTTACTTAATAAGGTCACTTAGTTTAATTAATAATTTTGTCCTACATAATATAAAAGAAGAATAGAAACCAACAAAAAATTTGTGACACTTCGATTACCCATTTTCTTTGATTGCGATGGATTAGGGTGACCAGATTACGGTTTATTAGGGTGCCCAGAGTGCGGAAAAAAAGATTTTGAAAAATTTCCCTAAAAAAATTGAAGACCAAACACTCACTCGCCACTCAATGTTTATGGTCGCATACACTAATCCTAACTCGATTTCCGACGATTATGGACAATGGTTACCCCCTGGACATAAACCTAACAACTTTTACTATATTTATTAACAATAGGTAGGTTAGGTTTGGTTAGGTTGGGTTAGGTTGGGTTAGGTTGGGTTAGGTTGGGTTAGGTTGGGTTAGGTTGGGTTAGGTTGGGTTAGGTTGGGTTAGGTTGGGTTAGGTTGGGTTAGGTTGGGTTAGGTTGGGTTAGGTTGGGTTAGGTTGGGTTAGGTTGGGTTAGGTTGGGTTAGGTTGGGTTAGGTTGGGTTAGGTTGGGTTGGGTTAGGTTAGGTTGGGTTAGGTTGGGTTAGGTTGGGTTAGGTTGGGTTAGGTTGGGTTAGGTTGGGTTAGGTTGGGTTAGGTTGGGTTAGGTTGGGTTAGGTTGGGTTAGGTTGGGTTAGGTTGGGTTAGGTTGGGTTAGGTTGGGTTAGGTTGGGTTAGGTTGGGTTAGGTTGGGTTAGGTTATGTTAGGTTGGGTTAGGTTGGGTTAGGTTGGGTTAGGTTGGGTTAGGTTGGGTTAGGTTGGGTTAGGTTGGGTTAGGTTGGTTCAGTTTGAGTATGTTCGGTTATGTTCCGCTAGGATTGTTTAGGTTAGGTTTAGCTATATTCGGTTAGGTTCGGTTCAGTTTAAGCAAATCGAACCGAACCAAACCGAACCGTTAGATTCGGTTTGATTTGGTTCATTTCGATACGGATGGGTTCAGTTTGCTTTTGTTCAGTTAGACCTTCGATAAATTTTAAAAAAGTAAATAATTATTAATTTTTAGTGTTTTAAGGAATAAAAATTGATATAATGTTCAATTAAACTAATTTTTATTTGTAAAAATGTAGGAATCATAATTTTCTTGATTTTGTTTTGAATTTCATGCTTTTTTAAAAATTGTGCATTTTCATAAAAGGACCAAAAAAACTGACCCGATTTGGATCAGTGACCTTAGTTATTTCAAGTTTTTGTTGACAGCTGATAGACGTCAGGGACCGTTTTGTTTCAGTTTGAAATGAGAAAATGCTTCTTTTGTAGCAATTTGTATGGGTTTTAATGGGGTTTTAAGAATGTTTCAATTTCAATTTTTTTAACAAAATCAACGATAGTCCGCAATTTTTTTTTTAGAAATCACTATAAAATGGTCTTAAATTATCATTTTTCAAAAAACTTCGTAGTTTTAAGAAAGGTGGTAAAACGTACCAGACTCGGCGCCACCAACTGGGCGGCAGGCCAACTGGGCGCCGGGCCAACTTGACGCCGAGCCAACTGGGCGCCGGACTATAATATTTTTTCTTGATAAAATGTGCAGATGAAAAACAACCTTAAAAAAATTAAAGTGGCGGATCCAAAATGGCGGACTTTCTTATTTATGCATCGATATGTATCGAATATGGAACTTGGCGGTGTTTCAAGTCGCAGAACACTACACCTACCAAATTTCAACACTCGACTTAATAGATGTTGAAAGTTTTGTATAAATAACATATTTATTTTGTTTTCATCTGCACATTTTATCGAAAAAAAAATAGTCCGGCGCTGAGTTGGCCCGGCGCCCATTAGGCCCGGCGTGGCGCCCTGTTGGCGGCGCCGAGTTGGCCCGGCGCCCGGTTGTCCCATTTCGAATTGAAATTTTTAGTTCCGAAATTTCATCTGACTCGAGCATAACTTGTAGTCCACCCAAGAAAAGAAGAGTTGAAAAAGACCCTTGTTCAAAGAAAGAAAATATTTTACCTGGAAGGTACAACATTTGTAAAGTTCTAAGATGAAAACAATAATTTTAATACATCCACTGCACTTAGCATGCTTAGAAATTCTTTTTACTCTTTTTTTTTACTGAAGAGAATTTTGTAAACACACACAAGAAAGTATTCATGAATTATTTATTATTCAAACAGAAAATTGTTGATAAAAAAATTCTAGTGGAATTCAAAATTTTTATTTTGCGCCGCCACTGCCCTTTTTTATCCAAGACAAGCAAATAGAATATTTTTGCGATGTTGCATGTTTCCGGACTCACCAAACCGAAATTCTATTTTCATCCCTATTTTGCTCATTAAATTCTTACTTGTATTTGGTCAATTGCGATAAAAGCTTGATATAATGGCAATTTTGGCCCATGCCGGGTCTACCCGTAGGGTATAGAAGTCAATGGTACCACACGATTGTAGATAATTATGTCCTCTAAAAAACTTCATACTTCTTTTTGGGGTTTAGTGTACTGGAACGAAATGAAAGGCAAAAAACTAAAAAAAGTGCCAATTTTTGATGGTTTTTTCAAGATGGCGGAGGGAGCACAGGGGTGGGGGTGACGAAAACTTAGAATTTGAATTACCCTCCTGAGCTTAATAACATATCCAAAATTCAGAACTACCGGACCTTTTGTAGGGTAACCCCCCTATTTTGGCCTCTATTCATTGAACTATTGGGTGTTATTAACATTCCATATGTTCAAGGGATTTCAGAAGAAATAACGAACAGCCAAACTCTTTAAAATAAAAGCAGTATTTTCATCAAGAAATATGACAAGGAGTTTTGTAACTAAAACAAAACCAGAAAATCCCTCAAATAATAATAAATGGATTTACCAAATCTCGTGTGGGTGTGGTATATCATATGTAGGTTAAATGAAACGCCTTCTTCAGGTTGGAGCATAGAGAAAATAATAAAAGAGTGCTTAATTCTATGGTTCAAAAGCGGCAACAAGTTTACGCTAGCGCCACCCTTGGCTACTGGAAGAATTAAGATTGCGCGGGCGGGCTCGGCGGGCTTTTTAAATGATTTTTTTCTTAGTAAACGTGCTATTTTTGAGGTCAGGCTAATTTCATGTATACGAAAAGAATTTGGATATCAAAAATATATTCATTTTAGTCATGTAAACCTGTAAGATATCCAAACTTTTTCCGCATACATAAAAATTTGCATGACCTCGAAAATGTAATGTTTCTGTTTTTTAAAAATTTAATATTTATTTTTTTAAAAATGAGAACTATTTTAGAAAAATCTAAAAATATTTAACAAATATAATGTTTTTTCTTAAATGTATAAACTAGGTATTTATATTACAAAAAACTGTGGATTTTTAGAAAACTTAAAAATAGTTAAACATGTACCACAATAATCCTTAATAAAACCAATATGTTAAAAAAAATTTACAGTCTTCAATTTTCTAATTTCTAGGTTCATGTGGAATTGCTCAAATGTTGTAATGTAATTTTCATATATTCTTCACAATATCCATTTTTTAGTTTTTTAATAATAAAGGTGGCCACATAATGATGTTATCCCATTGTTGATTGTTGCGTTGCATGACTAAAAAGCAAAACAAAACGCTGCCAAGGGACTCATAATAGTAGGTATTTTATACAGGTGTTAATAAAGTATGTCGCCAAACTTTAAGGATTATCTTGAGTGATTTTAAGAAAAAAAACTCTGTATAACCATGCTTAGTTTTTGAGATATTATTAAAATATTAGTTTTTTGTTTGATTTTTTTTTATAACTCGTGCAGTTTTTGAGATATTTAGCTCAAATCTGGAACATGTATTTTGTTACAAGGCATACATCATTAAGCATGTCAAATATTAGGAAAAACCTACAGGGTGATATTTTTTCTGCGGTCATGCCCCCTTTTTTTTCCCCAGAACTTTTTTGCAGTAAGTTACTGGCAGATTCAAAAATGTAAAATGAGTTCCTTGTTTTATTCAGAAATTTTTTGATCTGGAATATTTTTATCTCTAACCATTTTTTAGAAAAAAAAAAACAAAATAAAATAACTTGTATCTTCAATTGCTATTTAGAAATTACATAAAACTCACATAAAATTAAAATAATGCAGGGTGTGTCTTTTCTTGGAAACAGAGTTATAAAAAATTGTAGAAGATCAAAAAGTTTCTGAGTAAAACAAAGAATCTATTTGAATCTGCCATTGGCTTACTGCAAAAAAGTTCTGGGGGAAAAGGGGGCATGACTCCTGAAAAAATATCACCCTGTAGTTTTTTCCTGATATTTGGCAAGCTTATTGATGTATGCCTTGCAGCTAAACACACGTTCCAAATTTGAGCAAAACATCACAAAAGCATTTGCGGAACCATGTTTATTTAGTTTTTTTCTGAAAATCCCTAAAAAAATTAATTTTGCTTTCTAATTTCTGTTCTGAACAGGGGCGTCGCTAAGGGGGGATGGGAGGGAGTCCCTCCCCAAAATTTTAAATTTTAGCAAAAGTAGAAAATCACAAATAAAATTTTAGGTAGAAAGTTTTTTGGAGGCAAATTTAAAAAAATGAGTGGGGACCCTTTTTTCAGTTATTAACTTTTTCTCTGTAAAACCAAAAAAAAATAAGTAGAAAGTTTTTGGACAAAAATTAAAAAAGAATTGGGTGGTAACATTTCTTTTTGGTAATCTAAAGTTTTTTGGATAGTTTAAAAAAAAATATATTAGTTAGGAAAGGTGGTTGTTGCCTCCCCCACCCCAATAAGCCTTAGTGTCGAGTCTGTCTGGAATATGTTTATATGTAATATAATTTCAGGGGCTAACCAAATTTTTAAGGGGGAGCTTAGCTCTTGAAGCTCTGCCCTAAGTACACTTTGGGCCTATTCTTAAATTATGTAATTGACCCACCTCCCCCCTCTGTACAGAATTTTCAAGAAACAAAATACATTAAAAAAAGTTATGTGTAATACAAGGCCAAACCCTGCTCCCCTTTGAGCATTACTTTTGAACATATAATTATATGTTAAATAGCATTATATATTTTAAGAATAGGCCCTAGTATGGGTGTGGAAAGAGACAGAACTTATTAACCAATATTTCTCTATTACTTACCTAAATGAAAAAACATTTGCAACCAAGCAGTGTGTACTCAATGTGATTGTAATGATCCATACAAATCCATAATGATTGTGTACCTAAAATGTAAAAGCAATAGCTAGAATTATGTTCAAACACTAAACTAAAAGACAGGAGCCTAAGGATTTTTAGACATTTTCCATATATTTCATGAATAAAAAATTAAATATGTGAAGATATGGCATAACCGAGTCTTAGGTCCCCCAAGACCTATTCTTGGGTGCACTACTAACTAAAATATCAACTAAAACTAAAAATAGAAAATGCCGAAAAGGCAATACATCAATAATAATAAAATTATATGGACAATGACCCATAAGAAGGTGCAGATCTACGGCAGGGGAAATTCCCCCCCCCCCCAAATCTTAAACTATATTAAGTTTTTACATACAGAATACACATCCTGGTCACTATGCAAAACAGTTTTATGCAATATTCATTATGATATCTACCCCCTCTAAATAAAGTTCCTAGATCCACCCTGCCATAACTGAGGGGTGAACAGCTGAACAAAATTTGTACACCATCCTACAGGACTCAAATAAATTCTTGGCCCTGTAGTGTATTTTAGTGTCCTGTGGAGTCCTATTCAGTCCTGTTGAAAAAATTTGTATACCTACTGTGGACAGATGAACACCCCGCCCTAACACAATGCACCAATACTAAGTTGACACATTTTATCTAAAACCAATGTATATGTTCAGTGTCAATCTGTATATATTTGCCTGGCCTTTGACAGTCTCTATAATGCTCAAAGGATAAAAGAATTAAAAAGCCTTAAAAACATCTGTTTTTTATTAAGAAGCATTAAAGCAGAACTTATGACTATCAATGGCAAAGAAATCAGCCTTAAAAATGAGAAACAAAATGATTGAAGGGAATACCCGAAAATCTTCTTAAAAAACATGAATAAACTTTTAGAATAACAAGTATATAAATCGACCCTAACTTCAATAACATAAATTATCTTTCTTACCTTGTCTTAGTCACAAAACAAGAATAGTTTTGTCTGATAACACGCGCTTTAACACAAAACAGATCTCCTTTATAGTGAAAAAGTTATTTCCTAGCAAAAATTTTGCATCCGAAAATTCCAGAAAAATAAACCAAGAGTTTGAGGCACAGTACACGGACCGCAAAGCGGTAGTATAGACACTCGGACTTTCCCGCCAAAAACTATTGAAAAAAGGGCCAGCTATTAGAGGGCGTGCAAAATTACAGATTTCTGTACTTTGACATTTTTGACAGGGTGTCAGCCGCCTAGCGACCTATCGCCATTTTCATTTTTCGTACTCTTTGTTCTTGTGTGGTAGTTCTCTTCGAAGCTTTTTTTGTTAATTTGTGTTTTTTCAGTGATTTTATAGACTTTTTTTGGACATTTTTAGTTTTATAAGACTCTTTTGTTTAAGTATAACTGTTTATTCAAACAGAAGGTATGATGTAATGTCAACAATTTCTTTGTTACTTACAAAAGAAGTGTGATTTAAATCCCTTAACAAATTTTATATTTTTTTTTGCATTGGGATCAAATGAGCACTACTTTTTACAGTGGCGTAGCTAGAAACTGGCAATGGGGGGTTTTGCCATGCCAGCTCAACCATTTTCCGAGTTTTTCCAAAAATTTTCCCAGTTTTTAACTAGGTTTCCCAAACATCTCCCGAGTTTTCCTAAATTTTTTAAAAATTTTCCGATAAACACTTTTTCCTAGTTTTTCCGATTATTTCCCGAGTTTTTTCTGAATATTTCCAGAGTTTTCCGAATATTTTCCGAGTTTTCCCGATCATTTCCTGAGCTTTTTAAAAATTTTCCGGATTTATCACGGGGTTTTCCGAATATTTCCAGAGTTTTTCCGAAGATTTTCCGAGTTTTCCGAAAATTTTCCGAGTTTTTCAGAACATTTTGTTATTTTTGTTATAACTTTTCATGAAAGGAAAAAGACAGATTTTATGTATTATTAAACTAATATTTTGGTAAAAAATTAAAAATAGTTAAATTGGCCTCTCTGTGAAAAGCTTTTCCTTATAACTTTCTTGCGCCTTCACCAATAGGTATAATAGGGTAAAACTTGGTAATTCAAATTGTCTTCAACCCAAGTTTTTTTCATAAATTGTATTGTATTGTATCTATATCTATAAGTACTTATATTATTTTCTCCAATTGAAAAGTTATATTTTTCTATTGCTATTAGTACTCTCATTGGCCAACGGGGGGAGTTTTGACCCCCAAACCCCCCCCCCTGGCTACGCCACGGCTTTCTAGGTTATTTTAAATATCAAGATTATATTAATGTTTTAATATTATTTAATGACTCTTTTAAGTTAGTAAGTTTAATCACAGAATAACTAGGCTTGCACCCTTTATATTTTTGTTAGTAATCATTAATGTGTTTCATATATATCTTTTTATAATATACTTACTATGCTAAGATAAAATACTTTTTATTCAATCCTATTTTTAATGACAATCAGCTTACTGGTGGAAAAATTTCGGAACTGAAACCGGTTTTTTCAACTACGCATGTGCTACTCTCTTTTTTACTTTATTCTCTTTATTGTTCCTTTCGGCTCAAGAGAAACGAATTTCCAAAAGAAGCGAGTGACACATGCGCAGTTGATCGGTTTGAGTTCGTCCGCATTAGCTCACGCATAAATGCTGGTTGTCCATAGAGCGTATAAGCGGCGCGGATTTATCCTTTCCCAGGCTCTGGTTGGTTGATTTAAAAATTTCAACCAATCAAAGCCCGAGAAAAAAAAATCCGCGCGGATAATATACTCTCTGGACAGCCGGTTTAAAAGACTCATGGAAATAACGCTCATCCCCTGCACTAAAAGTGCTCCAAAAAATTACGCTCAACTCCCGCACTAAGTGTAGTTCGACCGGCCAGCTATTAGAGGGCGCTGACCAAAACTAAAAGCAGTTATAAAAAATTTACAAGGCAGTTTCCGTACTACCGACCTGCGGTCAGCCTAGTTATTCTGTGATTAAACTTACTAACTTAAAAGAGTCATTAAATAATATTAAAACATTAATATAATCTTGATATTTAAAATAACCTAGAAAGCCATGGCGTAGCCAGGGAGGGGGGGGTTTGGGGGTCAAAACTCCCCCCGTGAGAGTATTAATAGCAATGGAAAAATATAACTTTTCAATTGGAGAAAATAATATAAGTACTTATAGATATAGTTACAATACAATACAATTTATGAAAAAAAACTTGGGTTGAAGACAATTTGAATTACCAAGTTTTACCCTATTATACCTATTGGTGAAGGCGCAAGAAAGTTATGAGGAAAAGCTTTTCACAGAGAGGCCAATTTAACTATTTTTAATTTTTTACCAAAATATTAGTTTAATAATACATAAAATCTGTCTTTTTCCTTTCATGAAAAGTTATAACAAAAATAACAAAATGTTCTGAAAAACTCGGAAAATAATCGGAAAAACTAGGAAAAAGTGTTTATCGGAAAATTTTTAAAAAATTTAGGAAAACTCGGGAGATGTTTGGGAAACCTAGTTAAAAACTGGGAAGAACGAGGAAAATTTTTGGAAAAACTCGGAAAATGGTTGAGCTGGCATGGCAAAACCCCCCATTGCCAGTTTCTAGCTACGCCACTGTAAAAAGTAGTGCTCATTTGATCCCAATGCAAAAAAAAATATAAAATTTGTTAAGGGATTTAAATCACACTTTTTTTGTAAGTAACAAAGAAATCGTTGACATTACATCATACCTTCTGTTTGAATAAACAGTTATACTTAAACAAAAGAGTCTTATAAAACTAAAAAAGTCCAAAAAAAGTCTATAAAATCACTGAAAAAACACAAATGAACACAAAATCTTCGAAGAGAACTTCCACACAAGAACAATGAGTACGAAATATGAAAATATCGATAGGTCGCTAGGCGGCTGACACCCTGTCAAAAATGTCAAAGTACAGAAATCTGTAATTTTGCACGCCCTCTAATAGCTGACCCTTTTTTCAATAGTTTTTGGCGGGAAACTCCGAGTGTCTATACTACCGCTTTGCGGTCCGTGTACTGTGAGGTTACGTCTGACTCGACTGCGTTTACAATATACTTGTAACTTGCTTTTAAAAATGACTTGCAATTTGTAATATGGGTAGAATACCTGTATTATTTATTTATTTTATTGGTTGCAACTTCTATGCAACAAGGAATAACAGCAATTTTTATTTAAATAGTATAAATACTGAATTAGAATACAAGTCATTGTTTTATAAAGGAATCATATTGTATAACAAATTACCATTAGACATTAAAAATTGCAAATCAAATAATATGTTTAAGAGAAAACTTAAGAAGTACTTGTTGCCCAGTTAGCCTGATTGTTTAGGCTCAGGCTTACAGGCTGACTAGGCAACAAGTACTTTTTAAGTTTTCTCTTAAACATATTATTTGATTTACAATTTTTAGTGTCTAATGGTAATTTGTTATACAATCTGAATCCTTTATAAAACAATGACTTATATCCTAATTCAGTATTTATACTATTTAAATAAAAATTGCTGTTATTTAACCCGGCTTTATTTCAATAATTATCCATTATGTAATAATATGAAATAAATAGTTATTAGTATATTAAGTTTGGATTTGTTATGTTATAGAAATACTGGTGTATGTATTAACATTTAAATGTATTTTTTATATTTATGTTTTTGAAAATAGTAATTTGAAATAGCATGATTTCCTAATAAAGATTTATTTAATTCAATTCAACATAGTGAACCATTTCTGACAAAAAATGGCAGTAGCAAAATACTAAGCGTTATGTTTATAGACAATTTGCTCAAAGTTTTACGTAATTTATGAACGGCCCCAATCGAACAGAATAAAATCAGTTTTAAATACAAATAGAAACATAGTCCGCGATTGCAGCGCTGTGCGCTACTGAAACTTGTTGGCTGCGCGGCCCTATCTTTTCGGCAGTCTCTTTTTCGGAATGGGATAACTGGGCGCCGCCAACTGGGCGCCGCCAACTCGGCGCCGCCAACTGGGCGCCGGGCCAACTCGGCGCCGCCAACTGGGCGCCGGCCAACTCGGCGCCGGACTAAAAAAAATTTTTTTGACAAAATGTGTAGATGAAAAATAAAATATATTATTTATATAAAAACATCTTTAAAAAATCCTACGCAATTTTTTACAAGCTTTTATTTAGCTTCAGATGTTCTGTCTAACTAACTAACTATCTATCAAATCTTGTGAAGCGTTTTTGACACACTTCCCATTATTAAGATAACCAATGTTAAGAAATATAAAAACAAAATATTATTTATTTGCGACCAAACTGGTTTGGCTGATTGTCTTCAAAAAAATTTTGGCTCTACAGATTTTCAGATAGAGTCTATAATTAAACCTTATGCGATGTTTGAGTCGGTGGTGGAAGATATTCATCTATTGGCAAAAAGGTTGACGGCAAATGACTATATAATTGTTATGGCTGGCTTAAATAATTCTTTGCAAGGTAAACATTTTAACTTCTCGAGCGCTTTTCAAAATTTAAAACATTGTTTGCATATTAATTTAATATTTTTATCGACTCCTTGTCAAAGATCTTATAACAGTTTAATTAGATGTAGGTTGGAATATTGTAATATAATGCTTGGAAAATTGGTAGATAAGTTTAACAGATTCTCTAAAAATAAGATTTTATTCATAGATATTAATAAAAATAGACAAAAGATAAGTAATTTAAGTATCTCTAAACGAATAGAACAAATTTTAAATTCATCTACCTCTTTTTATAAAAACTTAATACATATAGAAACAGTTGATGATACAAGCAATTATGGGTCCCTCATGGTCTCTGAACCAAATAAAATTTCATTAATTGAAAATTTGTACATTGGGAAAACCACAAATTCAATTTCATCTTGCGAAATAGTAGAAAACCTTTTAGTAGAAAATTGCATTTTTCAAAATCAGGAATTTACAGAAGACACCTTGAACTTAACTTGTGAGCCAGTAGAAACCATTTCAAGAGAAGATCGCATTTTTCAAGATCATGAATTTGTGGAAAAAACCTTGTCAAATGGGCAAACAGTAAATGTTCTAGAAGAAAGGCAACAAAAAAATAATTTTTTAGTCAAAGAGGCAACAGAAACCGACTTAACCTAGTGTTTTTTAACATTCGTTCTATAAGATCTAAAACTGATGAATTAGTTTTATTTTTAGATAGCTTAGCTTTTCCTAAAGTGGTGATACTAGTGGAACATTGGTTGGAGTTTTATGAACCGATTTATATTGAGGGCTATACAATTGTATCACGGTTCTCTCGAGAAAGTGACGCTCATGGAGGAACACTTATTTTGATACAAAAACAGTTTTTAGATGCTTTTAGTTTTATTGAAATAACAAGATTTAATAATCTCTTGGAAGAGAGAATTTTTGAGTTTTCAATTATACATTGTCCTGTTTTAAATTTGTATATACTAGGATTCTACAGGTCCCCAAGAGCGAATGTACATTGTTTTTTGCAGAGACTGGAAACGGTTTTATCAGGCTTATCTTCTAATGCTTCCATTATTGTCACTGGCGATTTTAATATAAATTTTTTAGACGAAGGCTCTCCGCATGTTCAGTTTCTTACAAATCTATTTGACTCAAATGGCTTGCATATGCATGTTAAAAAACCCACAAGGATTACTCATCAATCATCGACATGCATTGATTATACTTTTTCCTCGTTTAATGATAGTCAAGTTGAGTGTACAGTGATGAGCGCTGGTATGTCAGATCACGAGGCTGTTTTTGCTCCTTTCCAATAAATTCGACGATTAAAAAGAAAACTCGACGAGGTAGAATGCTTACAAAAAAGAGCTTTCGTAAATTTAATCTTTTATGTAACCAGACGGGCTGGCGGCAGGTATTGGAAAGCCAGGACGCACTTTGCCACTTCCATCTTTTAATTCAAAAAAAGTTTGAACTTTGCTTTCCAATTAAAAATATTAAGCAAAAAAACAAAAAGCCATGGGTCACAAATGGTCTAAAAACATCTAGTGAAAATATGCGATCATTACACTATATAAAAAAATTTGCTGGGGAGAATGAAGGTTTTCTTAGATATTATAAAAACTACCGAGGTATTTATAGACGGACAACTAGGGACGCAAAAAGACTTTATTATCAAAAGAAAATCGACAATGCTTCAAATAAAAACAAAGAATCGTGGAAGATAGTTAACAAGCTCAAAGGTAAAAACTCAGTATCGTTTACTAGCAGTCTTAAAGCTGATGATTTAAATTCATTTTACTGTAATATAGCGCAAAGTCTCTCAAGTAAAATAGCACCAAGTATCGACCCTTTGAGCTATCTAACAAATGTCCATGTGCAGAATTGTTTTTTCTTGGCCCCAACTTATATTGAGGAAATTAAAACCATATTTAAAAAATTTAAAAAAAAAAGCGTCAGGGTGGGATAAAATGTCAATAAAAATTTTTGAAGCATTGCCGGACGTTGCACTTGAAAATTTGGCTAAAGCAATTAATTTATCTTTTTCTACCGGTAAATTTTCAGAAACACTCAAAAAAGCAGTTGTGGTTCCATTGTTTAAGGGGGGAGACCAACATAACCCATCAAATTTTCGACCGATTGCCTTATTGCCTACATTAGCTAAAATAGTCGAGAAACTGGTACAAGTTCGCTTAACAGCTTTTTTAACTAAAAATAATCTGTTAAATAGTCACCAATTCGGCTTTCAGGCTGCAAAAAGTACCGACGACGCTATTTTTGGCTTTTTGGAAGACCTTTATGTTAAGCTTAACTCTGGTGAGAAGGCTGCTGCTATATTTTGTGATCTATCGAAAGCCTTTGATTGTGTGAATCACAGAATATTGCTGCAAAAACTGCAAAAATATGGAGTCAGAGGCATAGCTTTAGATTGGTTTCGCTCATATTTGTCTGGGAGACTTCAATCAGTTTTTTTTTAACGAAGAAACTTCAATTGAACAAGAAGTTGATACAGGTGTTCCTCAGGGTTCAATTTTGGGCCCATTATTATTTTTGGTTTTTGTTAATGACCTACCAAACATTGACATTACGGGCAAAATAACAGCTTTTTGTGACGATAACACAGTTCTTTGGCACAATACTGATATAGACAGACTAAATATTGATGTTCAGAACGATATTTGTAAAATAAAACAATGGTGTGACGCAAACTTTCTGTCCTTTAATATATCAAAAACACACATTTTAAATTTTAAATGTGATATAGGTGATATCACACTAGAAAATGAAGTTTTATCAAATCCAGAAATAAACAGATTTTTAGGTCTAACAATCGATCGATGTCTAAAGTTCGATAAGCATATTGCAAACCTTCAAAGTAAAATTGCTTCAAACTGCTATGCTGTGAGAGTGATTGGTGATAACCTTGGCTTGGATGTTGCCAAAAATGTTTATCACTCGTTGGTAGAATCGCATCTTCGATATGGCATTTGCTTTTGGGGATTCTGATCGCAGTTTTTAATAAATTCAGTTTTTGTCCTCCAAAAAAGGGCAATAAGGAATTTGTGTGGAGTCAAAAAGCGCGTTTCTTGCAGGCCTCTTTTTTTGAGGCATAGAATTTTAACTTTGTGTTGTATTTTTATTTTAGAAACTGTATGTTTAATGTTTAAAAAGTATCGTCATGAATTATCATTACCTAGACAGTATAACACTCGTAATACTTTTACTCTTAATCTTCCTATACCTCGCTCAACTTTGGTTAAAAACTCATTTATTTACAATGGAAAAAAGCTTTTTAATCATTTGCCAGTTGAGTTTCGAGAAATAAAAAATCTAGGGAAATTTAGAAGAAAAACAAAAGATTTTTTAGCGAGCAAAGCTTACTATACTTTGGAAGAATACTTTGCTGACTGAAACTATTTATTTTTATATTTAGGTTTATCTGACAAAATCTGACACAGAGGGGTCAATTCTTTACATTTCAAAAAATCTGGCGAAATTTGACAAAATGTGACATAATCTGGCGCTTAAGATTTCTCGTTTAAAAGGCAATTTTTAAACTTAAAAACTTACCTAAAAGGCCATTTCCCACTTTTTGATAGATGTAGCGTCACGATATAATATTTGTTTTTAATTAAAACCCGTAATTTGTTGAAAATTTTTAATTTAAAAATTGTAAATAAATTCACTATTAACCACACAAACTGAAATGTCAAATTTCGTCACATTTCGTCACATTTCTTTCAAATTTATGAGTCCTATTCGTTTTCTTTATGAGGTCAGCTAAGTTTACTTTCTTTCTTTGTTTTTCACGGTAAAATTAACAAAGAGGGACTAACTGCATGTCGTGGAAGGGTCGCTACAAAATTAGCTCTACGCTGTTGCCACCGTTATATTTGAACGGAATTTTAAGGGAATGTCAAATTATTTCTTTAAAATCTGCCAGAAAAATCTGACTAAGTGAAGATCCTGTCAAATTATTGAAGTGGT
Organism: Aspidapion aeneum; assembly: GCA_963576565.1. Lineage (NCBI taxonomy): Eukaryota > Metazoa > Arthropoda > Insecta > Coleoptera > Brentidae > Aspidapion > Aspidapion aeneum. The sequence continues at coordinate 52,318,998 of OY755039.1, forward strand.
GATTATTTTTTTACTTTTTAAAAAAGCTAGGCACGTATATAGTTTTTTATTCTGGGGGGTCCTCCCATATAGAAACTGCTGTTCTTCAGTGACGGCCCATGCGGCTGAGTCCTTCGTAAACCAGAGAGAAAATAATAAATTGTCTCTGTCGTAAACGAACACGAAAGCTGCGCCCATAAGGTTTTGGATAGTGTAATTAAAAATACTAGGGTCACTGCATCCTGGAAGTCTAGCGTCTCCCAGGGGTAGCGACACGAGTGTCAAAACCGTACTCAAAATTCCAGACATTCGTGAAAAATACTCATTTTTATACAGTCTGAGAAAAGACAAATGTTTTAATAGAACTTAAAAAGAACTCGTTTTTATACAGCTTAAGAAATAAAAAATATGTTCCTTGAGTTTTTGGGTTATGAATATTTATTGTAGGTATTATTGTTAAAAATTATTTTCTTTTAAATATTATTTCTGTTTTTGTATAAAAATAATACGTAATAAATAAACAAACAGGACAGAAATACATTTCTATGTTAAAAGTTTATTAATAGTATATAATATATCAAGGGATAAAATGAAAATTTTATCACGATGTTTATACGCTATTTTTCGCACTGTTTAATTTATTTTCCAAGGTTTTTTCCCATTTTTTTTTGGTGTTTTTGGTATTGTGGTTTTTTTTTAGTATCTTTTTATTCCGAATTTTACATTTTATCAAAAGACAAAAAATGCCCAAATACAGTTCGAGTTTTCGTAAGGTTCGGCTTAATTATTTATATTTTTATAGTACATTTCATATAAATATCTTAATATTATTGTTCGAAAGCATAAACTTCGAAAATCATTTTCTTTAAACCAAAAATTGTTCTAAAACATATTCTTCGAACAAAAGATTGTTCGAAAACGTTTTCTTCAAACAGAAATTTTTCGAAATCATTTTCTTCGAACAGAAATGTGTTCGAAAACATTTTCTTTGAACGGAAATTTGTTCGAAAATATTTTTTTTAAATTAAAATTTGTTCAAAAACATTTTTTCGAAAACAAATTTTTCGAAAAAAAAATTTGACCTGGCTTGCCAAACTTAACACAACTCATATAGTTCGACTAATGGGGTTTTTTTCTAACAATTTTTGGAAATAAAAACTTCCCTGACTTCTTTCCCGGGATCCTAGAGGGTGTGAAACCAAACCGAACCAACCGAGACCTATTGTCGAAAAATGATTTCCCTAAATTAGCTTTCCGGTCCTCATTTTGGAAGGTTGAAATCGGTGTTACTCTAACCTTTCTTAATTGAGCATATCAGGAGGTATCTGGACCGGTTCGGATACGTTTGCGATCAATTGACAAAGTTTAGGAAAATACCGATTTCGACCTTCCAAAAGGAGGAAAGTAGACAAATTTTCAGAATGTTTACGATCCCGGGAAAGAAGTCAGGGTTTTTTTGAAAAAATATGTTAAAAAGACCTTGCCGTAGTCAAACTATATGAATTGTGTTAGGTTTGGAAATCCAGGTCTAGAGCGTCTTTTATCGAAAAACTTGCTTTCGAAGAAAATGATTTCTATTCGAAGAAAATGTTTTTGAACAACTATTACTTACGAACAAATTTCCGTTCAAAGAAATGGTGTTCGAATAAATTTCCGTTTAAAAAAAATGTTTTCAAACAAATTTTCATTAGAAGAAATGGTTTTCATAAAAATTTCCGTTCGAAGAAAATGTTTTCGAACAAAGTTCTGCGACCCGTCGTGTTGCTACCTTGAGTTTTTATTGGATGTTGATTTTTTAAAAACTTTTCTATGAGTGTGTGTGTGTGTACCTGTGTGTCTCTTAATTCTACTTTGTTTTGCAATCATTACAGTGTAGCTACTTTCGATCTTTGTTTGAACCTTTTGTTTTTCAATCTTTTGTATTTTCGACCTTTTGTACTTTCGAACTTTTGTATTTTCGACTTTTTGTATTTTCGACCTTTTCTTCGCCGCCCGCTTTTTTTTGAACAATAATAAAAATAATAGTAGGTATATTATAAACCTGGAGCGTGCAGTGTTTACTTTTAATACCACGGCGGGAATTTTCATGCTCGACCGGAAGAAGGGCTATAATTTGCTAAGTGACTAAAAGGGACTTTAATGCCAAGGTTTATTTTTATATACTAAAAATAATAATAATCATAAACTAAATAAATAGGTATTAAACCACTTACCGTACTGTAGTTTTAGCATGTCAAGTATATAAAAAAACAGTGGGCAGTGATAGTTGTCATGGCATTACATTAAACAAAAGTCAGTCAGATGCTAACAAACAAAGGTCACTCATCGTCAAGCAAGGTAAAGCTTGCTTGACGATGAGTGACCTTATAACAAACAATGTGGAAAAATATTATTTATTTCATAACAAACTAATTAAGTTTACTCGAGAAAAAGTTCGAATTACATTTCTCGAAGATGGAAAATAAAGCATATTCTTACTTTGAGATGGGCATGGAAATGATGCAATAAACAGAATTTCGAAAATTTCACAGTTTCCTGGTTTACAGCCTGGAGAAGTCTAGAAAGTTAAATGCTTCGTTTATATGGAAGCAATATTCTATGCCTAAGGACACAATAACGATCAAAACGAACCAAGCCATCGGCAAAGTAAAGTAAGCTTACGGCAAGCTGGAACAAAATAATCGGTATCGTGTATATATTCCTTTTTGTTTTTTGTATTATGATAAAATAAAATAATCCAAAAACCTATATTTTGCCTTTATGGTTTTAAAGAAATTACTTTCAATCACTGGAGACAAGAAATACTACCTTAGCCCATGAAAAAAGGGATTAAACGTACACCTTTATTCCGTAGAGAGCATAAAACATTTATTAAATAATACAAAACCCAACATAATAGTTTTCTATATTTTAGAATATATATAAAACATGCAAACTATATTTTTGGTTTCCTTCGCTGTGTGGACTGCTGGACACAGGGTCCTAATAAATTTGAAATCATAAAAAACTTAGTTTTTTTAGGTTTGTTTATTTGGACAGTAAAATTTATATACCGGATGTGACGGACAGTTCTTTACGTAACATTTGTAAACCATTTAATTTTTTTAAACATAAAAAAAGCTATGCTCCTGACAGTGTCAGATTTGAGTTTTTCGTAAATGAGGTTATGTTTGGTGTCGCTACCCCTGGGAGAGCGGCTAGTTCACGACTTGCATTCCGTTTGCTATTGGTCGAAATAGTCAGCTGACTTTTTAATGTTGAACGTTGCCGTTTAAGATTATTATTATATTATATTAAGAGATGGTGCCACCAGTCAAGCATTTAACAAACTTTATGTTTACAGCTTTCGGCGTAAAATACGAATATATACTAGTTGTAAGTGACTAAAAAGAGTAGTGGTTTGTGCAGTACATACCTATTGAATTTAACTAAATCTATGCATATGCCGATGAGTTTTTTTTTTATTGTTTTTTAAAAACATATTATTTTTTTTTTTAATTAGCTTCCTTATCCTGTTTTCCTGTCGAAATCGGTGTTAACCTAACCCTGATAAATTATTCGACAACGTATCCTAACCTGTCCAGATACGCCCCGGTCAGGATACGTTTCCCATCAATTGACCACGGTTAGGTTTTGTTTCAGTTTGGTTTAACACCGATTTCAACCTCCCAAAACGAGGACAGGAGAGTTTTAATTTTAAAAATCCCGCCTGACTATGTCAACCAATAGCAAATGGAATGCAAGTTGTGAACTATCCGCTCGTTGGAAGATGCCAGGCTTTCAGGATGCAGTGACCCTAAGAATAGTCGCCACAGTCTCCATCTGACGAAAATAAGTCGAAGGCGGAATTTTTCAGGGGTGCCACGACCACGTGGTCACTTTGTGCAAGGAAAACTTAAGTTTGCGACACGCTCCCTAGAGGGAGCCACACATATAGGCAGGGAACTGCGTACAGCCGACCTGAAAATAGGTTCATAATATGAATAAAATGAACGGGACCCAAGAAACAAACCTTTAAAACATAAATTTCAAACTTTCTATAAATTCGTATAATTAAAAATAATGTTTGTATAATTATGTAAAATTTCTTGTGTGCCTAATATTATAGATTTGTTAAAAAAATTCTAATTTTCTACTTAGCAATAAAAAGTTGAAAATAGCCCTAAAAAACTACTATTTACGGATTAGATCAAATTTTGGTCCAGGAGGTGAGTTACAGGGTGATATCGAAAATAGTAGTAAATCTTAATTAAAATCACATTTTTAAAAAACAACTCTGTCAGGAGTTTTAGTTAGCAAATAAGAGTAAGAAATACATTAAAATATGTATCATGAACTTATTGTATTATTTTTAGATCCAGGACGTGAGAGACCTACAGGGTGATATCGAAATTAGAAGCGTAATTTTCTAAAAAACAAATTTTTAAAAACAATGTTGTCAAGAGCTTTCGTTAGCAAAAAATTATTTGAAACACGTTACACAATCATACCATTATCAGATTTTATCACCTTCAGGTCCAGGAATTGAGCTACATGGTGATATAGAAATTATTAGTGTGTGTAAATTTTCTAAAAATCACATTTTTAAAAAGCAAGGTTGTCCGAAGCTTTTGTTAGCAAAGTATAGTTAGGAATACGTTAAACAATCATACCATTAACTGACTGTATCACCGTTAGGTCCAGGAAATGAGGTACAGGGTGATATCGAAATTAGTAATAAAATTTCGTAAAAATCACGTTTTTAAAAATCAACGTTGTCAGGAGCGTTTGTTAGCAAAAAATAGTTAGGAACACGTTAAGCAATCATACCACTTACTAAATTTCATTTACTTCCAGTAGGTAAGCTGCAGGGTGATATCTAAATAGCAGTAAAGATTTTGAAAAATCACGTTTTTAAAAAACAAGGGAGGTGAGCTACAGGGTGAAATGAATAAATAAATCCAAAAATATTCACATATATTTACGTGAAAAACTTTTACTATTTATTTGACAAATTTACAAGTTAATATGATAAAATTTTGACATTAAAACATATTAGTTAATATAACCAAATCAACCTAAGCCCCTAACTAACCTTGGTCAAAATAAAAGTTTACAAATACACATAAGAAATCCAAAAATCCCTACATTTATTTACGTAACAACATCTTGGTTCCTTGTTCTTTTACAAATTCACAAGTTAGTTTGAAAAAATCATGGCTTTATAATACATATCAAGTATAACCAAACCGAACCAAACCCATATAAATAAGGTTGGTCAATATAAAAATGTACAATAATTATTTACAGAAAAACCTGCCTGCCTTCGTTGTTAATTCACAAATTTATAGTAAATCAAAATTTTTTTACAAATATTTTACATTTGTTTGATTTGTTAATTAACAAATTTACAAGATATTTTAGAATCTTGGCCCTAAAATATATATTTAATGTAACAAAACGAAAGCCTTCACTAGGCTTGCCTAATGTAAACATTTACAAACATACACGATAAATATAAAAATCTGCACATTTATTTACAGGAAAAAACTCTCTTCGTTGTTATTTCACAAATTTGCATGTTTTTTAGGCAACAATTTAACACCCAAGTTATCTATTTAACATAACCAAACCGAGCCAAATCAAATCCTTATAATTATTAAGCTTGCTCAATATAAAAATGTACAAATACACATAATAAATATTACATTTATTTACATTGACAAACAACAACCTGCACACAAATATTTTTGTCCCGTATGTCGTTCTTAGTTTTATTTAATTACTTGTATATAGACTTCTTCCAAAGTGAAGCGACTCAATATTTTGCATTTCTTTCAAAAAATCTGTTAATACCTTTACCGCTACATAGTTATTTGGTTGTCTGATAAAGGGATATATTTCTTTACTTCTTTAGCTATTTTTACTGAAAACTCCAAATCAACAAAAGCAGTAGTTTCATCCCACTTAAGGTCTTTTATCTTTAAATTTTAAATATCTTTTACATAAATATTTTTTTGTATCGCTTAGGCTTTTAATTGTTTGTACAATAGTTATTTACCTAACAAGTGCGGAAAGAGGTACTTTTCCGCACGCGACGGCAGTTGCACAATCGACGCGGAGCGGAGTTCGGGCAAGCCGTCAAGGATGGAAAAGATAGTTTCCGCAAGAATTAGGTACAATGTTTTTCCTACGAGTGTTTTTGTCCATCTTCTTTATCAAAAAACATGTTTTAATTCGCAAAGATTTTATAATAATGCTAGAAAATGATACGTAAGATAGAATAGTTACATAAATCATTTAATGAGTCCTAAATATCTTCATTTTTAACAAAACAAAAATCGTGCGGAAAAGAAATTTTTCAGCACTAGTGCGGAAAAGTTACTTTTCCGTACGTTTTTTAACTTTTATTTTTACTTGATTTTTTTATGCACGGAAAAATATTAAAACAGGATTTTTTTATTATGATATATTAAAAAGAAACTTTATGTAAAGAACATTTAAATAACAATAACGAAAAAGTTAACGATGGTAGATATTGAAATTGAAAGTGCACTTTCTGTTTGTTGCATGCTTCAATATACATCAGATGCCGCAACATCTTGAATAACGTCGTTTCTTATTGGAATTTGATTGGTTGGTGTTTGGCCCACTACAGAAATGCCTTGATCAGTTTGCTGCTTAGAATTACTACTGTAGTGAATGGAGAAAGGTATATTGGTCTGTACAGGCTGTAACACATTACATGATTCTTCATTCGGTGCTTCTGGTAGCATCGGTACAGCAGCACTTCTTGAAAATGAAACTTGTGTGTAGGAGAACGGGTTTTCATTTGAAAACGATTGTGGACGGGAAGGTTCTTGCAATTTGGACGTGCGAAAAAAATCGTGAGGAAAGTAAAAATGATGCGAAAAAGTAAAATTGTGCGGAAAAGTAATTAACGTAATATTCTTTTAATAGATCGCTCAAGAAACCCTAACTTATATGTTCTTGGTTTGTAAACAGTAAGGTGAGGCCAAAAGTTATTTTTAAAAATATGATTTATAAAAGAATTTACTACTAGTATCTTACCTACTGGACCTAAATGTAACGCAGTTAGTGAATGGTGTGGTTTGTTTACATATTCCTAACTATTTTTTGCTCACCAAGACTCCTGATAAAGTTGATTTTTAAAATTGTGATTTTTACAAAAGTGTTTTACTAATTTTGATATCACCCTGTACCTTACTCCAAGGACCTAAAGGTAATACAGTCAGTTAATGTTATGATTTTTTAACGTGTTCCTAAGCATTTTTTGATAATGAAAGCTCTTGACAACATTGTTTTCTAAAAATGTGATTTTTAGAAAAATACACTAGTAATTTCGATATCACCCAGTAGCTCACTTGCTGGCTCTAAAGGTAATACAATAAGTTAGTGATATGATTTTTTAAGGTATTTCTAACTCTTGTTTGCTAAGTAAAACCCCTGACAAAGTTGTTTTTAACAATGTAAATTGTACAACTATTTTTGATATCACCCTGTAACTCACCCCCTGAACCTAAATTTGAAATAATCCGTTAATACATAGTTTAACTTTTTGGGCTATTTTCAACTTTTTATTGTTAAGTAGAGAACTAGAATTTCTAAACAAATCTATAATAGATTTTAAGGTCACCCTGTAGCAGACCTGAACCTAACCTTTATAACCTGGGTTTGGCAGACTTTTTTTCTATCTCTTCTCATACCTGATCATAAGAAATATTAGACAAACATTATTTTTAATTATATGATAATAATAACAAGTTTGATATTTATATATTCAAAGGTTATTTTTTGGGCCACGGGTTGCAATAAATCCGAAAATTATTTTTTTCATAAATTTATCAACTTATCGTTTTCTTTCCTAAAATTCATTTGATTTCGTTAAAATTAAATTACGTGGATTTTGTGGTCGGCTGTACTTTGCATGTCATGTTCGTGTTATTTGAATCCAACTTTAACGAAATAAGAAAAACGTCTCATGGTTTTGTTATTGTTTTTTTTCCGGAAAAATACAATTTTTTAAGAACCTGTGCATCATCAACAATCCCGGAAAAATATTGAACTATCAGCAATCGAGTTTAAAGGTAGGTTTTAGATTATATTTTTCCTCATTTTTCGGTTTTTGCCGCTGTACAAAAAACTGAAATTTACGATGTTGCCATGATTTAGGGCTTAAATTTGAGGCGTCAAATTTTTTCAGATTGTTTCAAATTATTTCAAATTTTAAAGAATTGCCCCCAGATCGTGGGGTTTTGATTTTATTGAATGTAAATTTTGACGTCGTTTTGTTTTAATCAAGTTTTAGCTTTTTATTGTGTTTACCAATTTTTATCTATAGTTTTAAGTTTGACTTACTTTTTTTATTTAAATAATTTTAAATCAATAATTTTCATTGAATTTAAATTTTGGCGTCGTTATGTTTTAATCAAATTTTAGATTTTTCTTATTTTAACCGATTTTTATATAGTTTTAAGTTTGACTGTTTGACTTTTTTTATTTAAATAATTTTAAATCAATAATAATTATTTAGTGTTCAATAGACTATAATTGGATAAATGAGGCTTTTGTCAATGTCTACTTTGGTAAACGACTAATAAGGCCAATTTTTGTATTTGAACTTAAATAAAATTATGGCGTTAGCAATTAAAAGTAGGTACATCAAATGTTAGTTAAATTTATTTTTAAACTTTATATAGTTTTTCTATTATTGTTATTTTGATAGGGATTAATGTATCTCCATAGTTTTAAAGCTTTTAGTTGGATATTTGTACTTTAGATAAGCAAGGCTATGTCAATGTATATTATTGTATTCTGACTAATAAAGCTAATTTTGATTTGATTTGATTTGATATCCGATTTGGATGAAATTTGGTACACACGTAGTGGTCCCATGACAATACAACATTAAGAAAAAAATATCCAAACAACCCCTACCCCCACCCCCTTTCATAGAAAAATGAGTTTTTGACACACTTCCCATTATCCGATTTGGATGAAACTTGGTATTCACATAGTGGTCTGATGACAATACAACATTAAGAAAAAAATATCCTCCCACCCCTACCCCCACCCCTTCTATAGAAAAATGTGTTTTTGACACACTTCCCGTTATCCGATTTGGATAAAATTTGGTATACACATAGTGGTCCGATGATAATACAACAATAAGAAAAAATATCCTCCCACCCCTACCCCCACCCCCTTCCATAGAAAAATTTGTTTTTGACACACATCCCGTTATACATATCGTGATCCGATGACAATACAATATTTAAAAAAATATATCCTCCCACCTCTACCCCCACCCCCTTTCATAGAAAAATGAGTTTTTTACACACTTCCCATTATCCGATTTGGATGAAATTTGGTATTCAGATAGTGGTCCGATGACAATACAACATTTAAAAAAATATCCTCCCACCCCTACCCCCACCCCCTTCCATGGAAAATGCGATTTTGACACCCTTCCCATTATCCGATTTGGATGAAATTTGGTATACATATAGTGGTCCAATGACAATACAACATTGAAAAAAAAAATCCTACCACTCCTACCCCCACCCTCATCTATAGAAAAATGCGTTTTTGACACACTTACCATTATCCGATTTGGATGAAGTTTGGTATACATATAGTGGTCCGATAACAATACAACAATAATGAAAAAATGTCCTCCCACCCCTACCCCCCACCCCCTTTCATAAAAAATGCGTTTTTGACACACTTCACTTCAAATAACTTTTATAAAATTTGGTATATTCATAAAGGTCCGATGGCAATCCAGCCCAAACAAAAAATATATTTCTACCTCTACCCCCACCCTCTCCTTCCCCCAATAGAAAAATGAGTTTCCAAACAACTTACGATCAGCGATTTCATTATAATCCAGAATAAACTCTTCTTTATTTATTTACCTCTGCATTTTTCTGCTAGATTGATTCTTGCAAATAGTAATATTTAATTGATACGGATATCTTATCGTGCTAACATCCTCAAAATTTCAGTCGGCCATCGCTTTTATTATTATGATAATATTAGAATGTTAGAAAATTATTTTTTAATTTTTAGTGCATTTTATTAAAGCTTGTGACTTACAAGAAATTTTTTTACTAATTTATTTGAAATCTGTTTTTGTTAAGTAAAGTTAAATCCATTAAGTCGACTGTTGAATCTTGGCAGTTCTAGTGTTTGATAACCTGGTAATTACAACAATGGCGGATCGAAAAATCAAAATGCTTCAGGTCATTTACGAAAATTTTTTACTCAAACTTAAAAAAATCAAAATGGCGGATTTTCTTATTTACTAACCGATTTGTCCCAAACTTGAAATATTACATTGCTTGAGGTCATTTAACAAAATTTTTTACTCAAACTTAAAAAAATCAAAATGGCGGATTCAAAATGTCGGATTTTCTTATTTACTAACCGATTTGTCTCAAACTTGAAATATTACATTGCTTGAGGTCATTGAACAAAATTTTTTACTCAAACTTAAAAAAATCAAAATGGCGGATCCAAAATGGCAGATTTTTTATTTACTAACCGATTTGTCTCAGACTTGAAATATTACATTGCTTAGGGATCGATTTATAATAAATTTAGAACTTTGTGGTGTTTAACGTCGCTGAACATGATTTTTTACTCTTTTTAAAAAAATAATCTAAATCGCATAATGGGAAGTGTGTCAAAAACTCATTTTTCTATGAAAGGGGTGGAGGTAGAGGTGGGAGGATATGTTTTCTTAATATTGTATTGTCATCGGATCACTATATGTATACCAAATTTCATCCAAATCGGATAATGGGAAGTGTATCAAAAACGCATTTTTCTATAGATGAGGGTGGGGGTAGGAGTATTAGGATTTTTTTTTTCAATGTTGTATTGTCATCGGACCACTATATGTATACCAAATTTCATCCAAATCGGATAATGGGAAGGGTGTCAAAAACGCATTTTCTATGGAAGGGGGTGGGGGTAGGGGTGGGAGGATATTTTTTTAATGTTGTATTATCATCGGACCACTATGTGAATACCAAATTTCATCCAAATCGGATAATGGGAAGTGTGTCAAAAACTCATTTTTCTATGAAAGGAGGTGGGGGTAGAGGTGGGAGGATATTTTCATCCAAATCGGATAATGAGAAGGGTGTCAAAAACGCATTTTCTATGGAAGGGGTGGGGGTAGGGGTGGGAGGATATTTTTTTTAATGTTGTATTATCATCGGACCACTATTTGAATACCAAATTTCATCCAAATCGGATAATGGGAAGTGTGTTAAAAACTCATTTTTCTATGAAAGGAGGTGGGGGTAGAGGTGGGAGGATATTTTTTTCTTAATATTGTATTGTCATCGGATCACTATATGTATACCAAATTTCATCCAAATCGGATAATGGGAAGTGTGTCAAAAACGCATTTTTCTATAGATGAGGGTAGGGGTAGGAGTGGTAGGATTTTTTTTTCAATATTATATTGTCATCGGACCACAATATGTATATCAAATTTCATCCAAATCGGATAATGGGAAGGGTGTCAAAAACGCATTTTCTATGGAAGGGGGTAGGGGTGGAAGAATATTTTTTTTTAATGTTGTATTGTCATCGGACCACTATGTGAATACCAAATTTCATCCAAATCGGATAATGGGAAGTGTGTCAAAAACTCATTTTTCTATTAAAGGGGGTGGGGGTAGAGGTGGGAGGATATTTTTTTTCTTAATATTGTATTGTCATCGGACCACTATATGTATACCAAATTTCATCCAAATCGGATAATGGGAAGGGTGTCAAAAACGCATTTTCTATGGAAGGGGGTGGGGGTAGGGGTGGGAGGATATATTTTTTTAAATATTGTATTGTCATCGAATCACTATATGTATACAAAATTTCATCCAAATCGGATAACGGGATGTGTGTCAAAAACAAATTTTTCTATGGAAGGGGGTGGGGGTAGGGGTGGGAGGATATTTTTTTCTTATTGTTGTATTATTATCGGACCACTATGTGTATACCAAATTTTATCCAAATCGGATAACGGGAAGTGTGTCAAAAACACATTTTTCTATAGAAGGGGTGGGGGTAGTGGTGGTAGGATATTTTTTTCTTAATGTTGTATTGTCATGGGACCACTACGTGTGTACCAAATTTCATCCAAATCGGATAATGGGAAGTGTGTTAAAAACGCTTCACAAGATTTGATAGATAGTTAGTTAGTAAAGGATTTTTTAAAGATGTTTTTATATAAATAAAATATTTTATTTTTCATCTACACATTTTATCAAAAACATATTTTTAGTCCGGCGCCGAGTTGGCCGGCGCCCAGTTGGCGGCGCCGAGTTGGCCCGGCGCCCAGTTGGCCCGGCGCCCAGTTGGCGGCGCCGAGTTGGCGGCGCCCAGTTGGCGGCGCCGAGTTGGCGGCGCCCAGTTGTCCTAGACCGCTCTTTTTTGTCTCTGGGTTGGAGTAAAAGAATATATGAGTCGCTCAGCTCTAGAGTGGCCCAACTGCAAAATTGGCGTTTTCGAGATAAAACGCAATATTAATCCCGTTCTTTACCTATTTTGAAATAAAACTGGCCATATACGAATATTACGTATATGAGCTATGCCACTGATAATTTATGCAAATCAAGAGTGGCCCAAGTGGTAGTTGGGCCAGTTTTGTTTTTCACTTTATATTTTTACTTAGGCCACTCTAGAGCCGAGCGACTCATATATAAAAAGCACCTAATTAGGGGATATTGAAAAGTCGAGTTAGCTGATCATATATGGTCAAACAATCACAGGATTCAATGGTCTGAAGATAAAGTTTTGCATAAGGAGTCGCACTGGTGAAAACGAAAGTTTATTAAAGCTGCGTTTATAATGTAGAATGGAGAAGTTTTTAGTCAACCAAGTAAGGATATACCAAACATGGAAACCACTCCTTAAAGAAAACAAGCCTTTTAGGATTAAAAAGGGGGCGGGCCGTCACACCTGATTGCACACCAAGTAGTATAAGTAGTAGCCTGTAGACTGGATTGTTAAGTTTTTACTTGAAAACGGTTAGAGATACTAACCGAAACTTAGTATTTAAAATAAATAAAGACAATGGATGTCCAAAATTTTGTTTCTACTCAAGCACTGTCTACGAGTTTTAAACAAAGAATGATAAATATTAGCCTGTTTATTTACATTAGCGGGTAGTGAATAAAAGGGCGGGGGTAACAATTTGTTTTAGCGTTAAATTTAGTTTTTCTATTTTTTTCTCAAAGGACGCCAGGGGCGCCAAGCGCAGAGGGGCGGTGGGGGGCGTTCGCCCCCCCTGGCCCCCTATACGACACGCCACTGTCTATTTGGACATGTTTTTTGGAAGAAAAAGGTCTGGGGGTGTCGGACAGTCTAGGATACGTTTTCGATCAATTGACAAAATTTAGGATAACACTTTCAAAAGTAGGACAGGAAAGCTTAAAGATAGTAACAATTTTTCGCAAAAAAATATAATTAAAGAAATATTTTTCAAATCGATAAAATGTTTTTAAAGAAAAAGTTCTCTCGAAAACTTTTTATTTGAAAGCTTTCGAAAAAAAAATTTCAAAATTTATTTAAAAATAATAAATAAAAATAATAATTCAAATATATGTTTTTCGAAAAATTCCGAAAATTTAAAAAGTTTTCGAATACTTTTTTTTATATTTCCGTGATTTCTACAATTATAGTCGCCAGGAAGAAAAGGCAGATAAATAATATCTTGCAGACAGTACGGTAGAATATTATTTAAAGAAAGCAATCAGATGAACATGAATATTATTGGAGACTTATTGACACTTCCTAAATAAGGCTAGCAGTAATAAGGCAATAACTCTATTTAAATAGTGCTAAACCTTAACGCGGCAGGGATAAATGGGATACTAGGAAATTATTACAATAAAGCCAGGCAGTAATTATGCCGGGCACTATTCTGACAGTCGGATAGAAAATTGATAGTTGATCCTCCAAAATTGACATACCAAAGTCAAATTTATAAATCCAGTCGTTTATTTTCCATTAATAATGACGGCACTATTATTTGCAGCTCTCATAATACACAAAAGCCTACATTTGAAAGAAGACAGCTGTTATAATGCAAAACTGTCAGAATTGCGCTGGGCACAATTACTGCCTGGCTTTATCGTAGTAGGGACTTATTGGTCGCGTGTCCATTGTTTGTTTTTGTTTGTTTTCAAAATGGAAATAAAAACCGTCGATTATATAATTAACTGTGCAAATTTAAATACGTTGACATATGAACTTCGATTACAAATAAAATCTTTAGGGTCACATAGACCGGACCGAAAAATCCCAAAAAGTAACCAAAATTTTAGTGCAAGTAATAAAAATTATACGATGTTGATAACTGGTTGTGCGGTGGTAGAAAACAAAATGCTTTTTTTTTGGGCTTGTCTTATTATGAACAATCCACGAAGTGATCTTGCGGGTTGCAAAGGGAATGTGTGATATCAAGCACAAAAGTTAAAGATACAAAGTAAGTGCTACTTATTTAAATAACGATATAGAATTTTCTATGCTAGGCAAGACTGATATTAGGTGTCACTTGAATAGTGCCTATACGCAAAACATTACATTAATTCTGTTGGATTTTTGAAGTTGCTCTACAGGGCCATTATTAGTCCGAAACTGGTGCTAATTCGAGCACTTTGCGCCTGGAAAAGAAGGGCGAATAGACTTTATCTATAAACAAATAAACCAAAAACTAAACCAAGTAGCAGCTTGTTTGTAAAATGCTAAAATAAAATTGTTTAGGAAAGTTTTTTTAATCTCCTTTTCCATGCAGTATAAATTTCTGCCCCCCCCCCCAATTTATAACGTCACCAGCCGCCACTGGGCATAATGTGATTTCACAGAAGACATGACATAAAAAGATAAAGGTTGGGAATCTTTTTATGTCTTATATTATGTCATGTTATGTTATGTCATGTTATTTTTCTGAATAAACACCAACAGGGTTTGTCATAAGCTTAACTCTGTTATGTCATGTCATGATATGTCTTAAGTCATGCTATGTCTTAAGTTATGTTATGTTTCTGTATAAACCCAGCTTTATTTGTACACTAATAAAGTGTAGCACAATTTTTATTAAGGTCTGCCGTATCTTACGACGCAACTGCGAAGATGTGAATATACTGCTAGCATTATTACTGGTAGACCTTATTTTACTTTCAATAAATCTCCATTAACAGTTAACAAGCTTGGAAATTCAGGTCAGCGGAACCGATTGACCGAAGAATAATCCTGAGGCAAGTATTTCATTAATTATGAAGAAGACCGCAATAAGTAAAGTCAAGTTCATGGACTTTGCATTCGTTCTAGAATTTGAAGAAAGTTTTTTTAAAGATAGAATATTATATTATTTAATATAAAGTATAAGTTAGTTACTTTTTGAACTTTACAGAAACCATCTAGTAGTTTCATTTGTAGCATATTATTATCAATGAGTGGAAATACAAAATCATGAAGGTCTTTGTGAGTGTGTGTTTGTTTTTGAGTGTTAATAGTGAAAAATTTGTGCCAAAATGGAAAAAACAAGTAAGTTCACAAACCGTGGTATGCAATGGTCCAATTTATAGTCATTTGTAATGACGTCATTATGATGGTCAAAGACATATCATCTACCATCTTTATTTTTCAATAACATAATATACCGTACCCTATCTCACGTACCGACGTAACTAACAAAAATCCAAAAAAAAAATTTTCCTCACGAATAGTGTTGTTTTCCAGAAATATATTTTCGGAAATATTTCCTGATACATTGGAAATATATGGAAATATTGGAAATATATGGAAATATTGGAAATACATATATGAAATATTAAAAAAATAAGAAAAAAGGGAATATTTATTCATAAAATCATAACACAACACCGGAAAACGCAGAAGGCTTATAGAAATCAGGAGTTATTCTTCAAACAAATATACAGAAATTAGGTCAAATTTGTACAACAAAAATCTCATTCTTGACACACTACACTATTCACTAGTCGAGCAAGAGGCAT
This sequence comes from Aspidapion aeneum, assembly GCA_963576565.1. NCBI lineage: Eukaryota > Metazoa > Arthropoda > Insecta > Coleoptera > Brentidae > Aspidapion > Aspidapion aeneum. The sequence goes on from OY755039.1 coordinate 52,335,011, forward strand.
ATATTCATCGCTATCATCAGCATCACACTCAATAACATCGTCTTGCCAGTCTACTTCCTCAAAATCTTCAATAGTATCAGAAATAAAAATTGTTCTATAGTAAGTTTAATGCTTATAAGGGCCTATCCTTAAATTACGAAACGCTCAAGGGGGGAGGGGGGGTTTGGCCTTGCGGTACACTCAATGTTATTCTAATGTGTTTTTTCTTCAAAATGCGTTAAAAGGGGGGTGGGAGTCAAAAATCCTGAATTTTTGCGTTGCGTAATTTAAGAACGCTCGCTACGGTTACAAAATATAAAAGATAATATTTTTTAAAATATTTCTAATATTTCTGAGACATATTCCATGGAAATGGAAATATAGGAAAATATAGAAATATTTCCGTTGGAAATTACATCACTACTTACGAAGTGGCGTAACAGTATATCTAGCGATAGCACGGCAGTAGAGTTATTTGTGTTCGACGTATCTACGAATTTTAATACAGCTAATTTTTTAATTTTTGCCCTTTTGAGAAATTCATTAAATGCTAGTTACGTCGGTACGTAAAATAGGGGACGATACATGAACCAATATTTAAAAAAAAAATTGTCGCTGCCACTTACGGCAATAACTGAACTGGGAGGCGGAGAAAAGATCGAAAAACAAAGGCTCGAAAGCCCTAGAGGTCGACATTCAAAAAGGTCGAAATATCCAACATAAAAAAGATCGAAATTACATAAGGTCGTATGCAAAAACAACATTTTAAAAGATCGAATGTAGAAAATGCCAAAATTACATATTAGGTCGAAAATAGAAAAGGTCGAAATTTAAAGAAGGTCGATACGTCATAAGACAAGTATTTCATAAAATATGAAGTGTATTTCATGGACCCCTCTTTTTAGAATTTTATACAAAATAGCCAATGAACCCATTTATTGGTGAAAGAGTGTGTATGTTACAATAAATTGATGGGGTTGGAGGAAGAGGGTTAAAGTTACAATAATAAAGATAATTCAGTAGCTTATAGTCAAAAATCGTGGTGTTCCGTGAGATAGTTGCTTTGTAATTATTAGTCAACAAGGTTAGGTTAAGTTAACAAGCACTTGTTTTGCTTTTACAACTTTTTTAACGTTCATTTACCTTTAGTACTTTAAGTTGATATTGTGTAAATGTAAAAATATTTAATTATTGAAAATAAACGTTATTATTATTATTATAGTTATATATATATATATATATATATATATATATATATATATATATATATATATATATATATATATATAAATTTGTTTCCTTTCTTTTTAGTTTCTGAAGAAGGTCTTTGGACCGAAACGCCAATAAATGTGAATCCGTATTTGCTAGTTTTATTAGAACCACATCCCCAAGAAACCAACAAAACTAAATATATATATATATATATATATATATATATATAGATATATATATATATATATATATATATATATATATATACTTCCCTAGATAGATTGGTAATAGATCACATAATTTTGGGTCACCGGGTGTTTGCCTCCAAGTTGAATGGGAGGGCCTGTTTGACGTTATAAATCCAAGATGGCGGCTTTTTCCATGTTTTTTTCAAAAACAATTTTTACAGAAAAACTATTAATTTTTTTTTGCAAGAGAAAACATTTTTTAAAATTTAAAAAAAGCAACTTGTTTTATTAACTTACAGAAGTTATTATATATGATTCCAAAACCGGGAAAGTCACTCCATGACGTATATAGGCCAAGATCTTTGCTGACAATTATATCCAAGCTCTGTGAAAGAATATTGCCTAAAAGAATAAAACCAATCAAAGAATGACAATAAATTATTGTCATCCATTTGGCATTCGAGAAAAGCATTCCACGATATACTAAGTACACGCAATTACTAATATAATAGATAAAGCACTAGAAAAGAGAACAGTTTGTTCTTCAGTCTTTCTAGATGTTGCAAAAGCATTTGAGAAAGTGTGGCATAAAGGCCTTAATTTTAAACTGAAATCTTTTCTTCCAAAACAACAATCTGATATTTTGGAATCATACATATCTAAAGTCACTTAGCAACATTTGATACTAGTTTATTGACGGTAGAAAAATCTATTGAAGAATCTATAGAAAAATTTCAGGATACAGTCGCCGGAGTTCACCGTTTAACCATAAAGTGGCGAACAAAATTAAATGAAACCAAATGAATTCATGTTGATTTTAGAAACAAAAATGTAGATCACATACAAATCACAATTAAGAATATTTCTGTGCTATATTCAAGTCAGGGAAAATATCTCGGTATGACACTTGATGTCACATTGCGCCGGAAAGCAGATGCTAAGAAAAAAAGGAGAACCTGAAATAAGGTATAGAAAAATGAACTGAAACTAAAAAAAAACTAAACTAAGCAAGAGCAAAATATTTAAAAAAATATATAAATCAATAACAACAATGAATAATATTACTAAATAATACAAAACAAAAAACAGATATAGAAGTCATGATCATATTAAAAACAATACTAATAAAAAGTTAAAAAAAAAGAAGTCATCATAAAAACTATTTAAAATCTAAAATGTACATAAAAAAAATTAAATTGAGCTATTAAAACACTTTTACTGCAGTTTCTCAATGAACGTCATCCAAACTTTATATTGTGGAGACCAAATAACGCTTCCATATTCCAAAATGGGTAAAACTAGGCTATCAAAAGGTGTTAGGTGACTTCGATGTTAAAGTTTTCTTGCGATAAAGCCTGCTATTTTTTGAGCACTCTCACTTTTAGCAATAATGTGACTGTTAATTGAACCTTAAGTTTAAATGTAACTTTTCTAGTAAATTAAGTTATAACAAAATTGTAATACATTAGACACAATCACCAGTATTTACTAAGACCTTAAGACTTAGCATTGTAGACCGGGTTTAAGTATCAGGTTTATAGACTTGATACCGACCGGTTTAAGTTTAAGTGTATTTTTTTAATACTCACAGGTCAAATAACTGCAAAGATTTGGTTCACCCTATAATGTGCAATATGATAGTAAGCATTTCTCAGTGAGTTTCATCTCATATAAATTCAAATTAACTTTAGAAATAAAGAAAAACCACATAAAAATTTTGTAACCAAATGTCATTTTTTGGAATCTTAGTCCGTGCAGTCGTAGGATTCCCGTTAAAAATAGTCTCAAATTGTAGTACCACCCCCGAGGGGTGGTTAAAAGTTCGATAAACAATAGAAATAATTCATTGTCAAAAAAACTTACATACAAAAATATTCAAAGCTAAATAATACATAAATAACTTAAAACTGTATCTGTAGATGCATTACCGTATTAAATACTTATCAATATTTCAATACTGTAAAAAGCACAAGATATACAAGTATTAGAATCCCGTTTCATTCACTAAAATAATGGACCATCGGTTTAATTGTCGCTAACTTGTCTAAAAAATTAACATGTACAATATAGCGAACAGCTGACACTGACTTAACCGTTTTTATTCGACATATCCTAGTGACATTTGGAAGTTTAAATATGGCTACCATTGTTAAACCAAAATATTTGATTATTTTTATTTATTTATAACCTTTGTGTGGAAATAATGTCTTTGTTACAACAAAAAAAGATGAACCATATCCCAAGTTATTTATGAACAATTTATATAAATATTAAAAACTATTGCATTCACGGGAAAAATAAGTAAAACCTTCAACCAAAATGTAGACTTTTAAACCTAGGATTGTAGCACTGTAGACCCTTTAGTAAATACTGGTGAATGTGTTTGAGATATAACAAAAATAAAACATATGGCTCTAGTTCACCTCGTGAGCTGTGGCTGCTACTATGTAGAATTAATTGTTTCATGTACCTGTAGGCATGCGAAATTCCTGCTGCAAAAAACGAGGTGTCCCACTACACATGTACCGACGACGGGGAAGTTAAATGCTTACCAGGGTGGAACGGCGATCTTTGCGACGTACCTAAATGCAAGTCAGGGTGTGATCCACTTTTAGGCAGGTATTTACGAATAAACTATATAATCAAAAACATAATTAAGCCAGTGGCGTAGTAGGTTAGCGACGCACAGAGGGGCAAAATTAAGAAAACATGCGATTTAGTGCAGAACTCATTTATCTAATATGGGAGATATTTTTACTGAAAACTATTTATTAATAATCGCTTTACCATAGCAAGTTAGCTTCGGATAGTCAAACTTCAAACAAATGAATGAAACACCTTGTCAAAGTTAGCGTGTTTTGAAAAATGACGTTGCGGAGTTGTTTTAAGAACACAAATGAATCAACTTTGCCACAATTTTTAATGTTGATTTTAAGTTTGGTTAAAATATTTTTAATTTTGTCAGATGATCACTATGGTGAGTACCTTATTCTCGTATAAAAAAAATGCAAAATTTTTTGTTGTTTTTCTTCAAACTGCCATTTTTGTAAAATCTTTCAAAAGTTTATTATTTTCTTTAATCTTAAAAATATACGTGGACACAAAGTAACTTGTCGCCCGCTGTTGCGGGCCAGTTTTAACATGTCATTTTTTATTGAACCTTCCTTTTTTAAATGATGCCACATTAGCTGCTAGTTAATAATACAGTCGCTAGCTTCCATTTAATAAATACCGACACTAATAAATCCGGTTTTTAATTACACACAGGCCGAATTTTGAAGCAAAGCAGCTGGTTTTTATATGTAAATCTGTCACTATTATTAGTATCTGATTTTAAAATAAGGTCAGGTTTTATTCCAATAAGTGTCTATTAACATTTTTCTCCAAACGTAGCGAAATGTGTCTTTAAATTGTAGTATAGATATTTAAATATATAAAGTACTAAATACATTTACATCTACACATACTATTATTATTCTCAAGGAATAAAAGTCACACCTTATCACGAGGCAAAAAGTTTGTAGCCTGAGCGTAGCGAGGTATATAATTGGCCAATAGCTAACAAGACACTAATTACGAATTTTAGGAGATATTTTTTAAAATTTTGGATTTATCTGCCCTAAAATTAAAGTATAATTATAATTATGTGGTTTTCAGCTACTTTACTAAAAACATAATGTCTGATAGAGCCTTTTATTTTGAATTTTAAGGATAAAAAGTGACAGTTTTAGCGCTAAAATAAGGATTAAGGATTATTCTTATAATATATACCAAGGAATAAAAGTGACACTTTTTATTTCAAGGTAAAAAGTTTTTAGCACGAGCGTAGCGAAAGCCACAATTCGTTAAAGAATAAAAATACTCTTTTATAACGAAGTTTATACGTTAATTTTACACGTTCAGACTGATCTCTTTTTTAACTTATTATTTGATTTATTAATATAGTTAAATTATTTTTTGTTCTGTTTAGTATACTATATAAACATGATTATTTATAAACAAAGAAAGCTTCCAGTAGCGTATATAGAAAAATGTCTCGGGGTGGACCCGAAATAGTTTGGGGGGGGGGGCGAGACCCTAGGCCGTATTTTATGCTGTTTTATGTTTGTATTCATGAAATATGTGGAAAATATCTAGAAAAATATTAGCTTCGGGGGGGGCCGGGCCCCCTAGGCCCCCCTTATATACGCCACTGAAAGCTTCTTTCAAGTCGTTTTAAAAATGGCGAAAGTCAGTCAGAAGAAAAGTGTGCAAAATTTTATGTCGGTTCTGTAAAGTTTTTTTTTTGGGGGGGGGTTAGGTGTTTTCATTTTTCAGGGGGACGATTAGTTATTGGGGAGGGGGCAAACTTGGCCTTTCCGTTTCTGTAGGGGCGACAACATAATATAATATTTTGTAAACATTGCTGTCTTACATAGTATTTTAGGAAATATTTTGAAGCTTATTCAACCACTTTATACCTCGACTAACACCTCGGGGTAACTTTTTTTTAATTTGGATCACTAAGTCATTCATTTTAAACATTCCTGACTACAAAGGAATACATCCATTGCACTGTGGGACTTTATCGCATCTTTTTGTGCTTCTGCCCCACTGTGCGACGTAGCTCCGGGTTCGTGTTTGAAAATTTCTGCTGGGCCCCTATAAACTAACGGACAGTGCTGTTCAGACAATGTAGGTGGAGAGGCTTTGTCTACAATTCAATTCATATAATCACATTTTAAATAACTTACTTCATGACTTATTCACAAAAAATATTTATAATAAGCATTTATTCATTAATTTTTATCATTAAGATGGCGTAAGATATTTTTCAATTAATTGCATATATTGCATTATGATGATGAATGATACGGAACTCGTAAACCAAGAAATTTCTTTCCTCAGTGACCCTAAGGTCACTTGGGCTCAACTACCGAAGCTAATCGCACTGGACACCATCCTAGCAAAAGGGCTTCTTACAGCAAAAAAAATGATAAGTGACTGGAGGATTGGCAACTAGTAAATAGGTACTAAACAGAAAACAGACACTAATGTAGATGATGTTTTTAGGATACTGTAATAAGCCCAATGAATGTCTATGCAAACTGGGATATTGGGGCGAAAGCTGTGACAAATGCATTCCACTACCAGGATGTCAACATGGATTCTGCAATAAAAGCTTTGAATGCATCTGTAAGGAAGGCTGGGATGGAATATTTTGTAATGAGCGTAAGTAAAGGTGTAAAAACAATCCAAGGAAAACAGGGTCGGACCTGGCAAAAAATTTCGGAGGGGCGGATCAAAAAATTTGAAACTATTTGTATATTAACAATTTTTTGTGGCTAAGCGGGCATGGAAAGATTTTGTTTCTTTTGTATTTTTCCGTGGGCAGTTCGAAAGCTGTGCACTGACGGGGGTCCAAGATCTACTGGACACCTATTAAGTGTTGACAGTTAACAGTTTCGTCTTTAAGGAACTCTTCAGAACACTGCATGGTCAATGTGACACTTGTATAAAGCTATAGAGACGGTATATAAATCTTATCTTACGATATTGGTAAGAGAAAAGAAAATATAATACCTGCGATACCGTATGCTTTCACACATGCGGTGACATCAACAAATAAAAAAGAAACCACCAGAGTAAAAACACAAGGCAATAAAACGAAAAAGAGTATCCATGTCCCTCAGGTCGGGTCAATGCACATTGCGTTTTTGCCGCCTTCACGACGTTTTATTTTGTGCATTGTTTTTTCTGTGTGTTACTGAGCTTAGACCAAATACATCTAACTACTGCCAAGTTAAAAACCGGAAATGTAAACTTTACAGTTTGACCCCCTCTTTGAATATTAATGCGTTAAAATTTTGGTCAAATCAGTTGTTTACATGTTAACTTTAAGGCTGGCATAACTAGGTACAGTGAAACCTCTCCTTGCGGACATCTCTATTAAGCGGACACTCCCTTTAGGCATACAAATTTGTTGGAACCAAGCTTTTCCCTATTTGTTTATATGTAAAATTCACTTCTATAACCGGACACTCTAATAACCGGACGAGGACAATTTTTTTTGGTTGAAAAATTCTAAAACCTCCCTAAACCGAACGTTAACCTCTGATAACGGGACGGAGCGCTGCATGACATGGGCATAAATATTATATAGTATGTTGGAAACAACGCAATCTGCGGCCCGGGAATTACCTCTTTTCGTTTTAATGCGGAGACTAAATACTTTTGTCCTATTTTCAACATATTTCATTCGGCGGGACTGCTGTGTTTTATTTTTATTGTTCAGTTGGGTTCTCTTTAAAATGGCGCCTAGTAAAAAAACATCTTAGTTTAAGTAAAAAAATTAAAGTTGTTACCGTTTCGGAGAAGGAACATCTATCAGCACGAAAGATCGCTGAAAAATTTTAAATCGGAAAAACTCAAGCAGCGGAAATTGTTATTTAATATCTATTAAAATTTCGTATTTCTCTCTAATAAGCGGACACCTCCAATAAGCGGACAAAATTGACGAAACCGTGAGTGTCCGCTTGTAGGAGGATTCACTGTATTGTGTTTCAGTATTTATCATTGTTTTGTATTTTGCCTGTCGTCCATTGTCTAGGGTCACTGCATCCTGGAAGACTGGCGTCTCCACTACGTCTTCGTGATGCAGTGACCCTACCATTGTCTCTATTATTACCCCCTCTGTTTGCCTCTCTCGAATAGGCCAGTACCGATAGGTTTTATCAACTGTTATAGTAATTTGTTGGTTATTACTTTGTTTTAGAAACATTTTATTTAAACGTTATTATAGTTGCTTAGTAAACAAAATAAAATATTAGAAATTAAACGGCGCATAAAATGGGAACCCCCAGTTGATCGACAGCCCCCACAGCATCAACTAGACGAACCACCAGTCGTACTAAAACCGCCTGCAATGCCTTTTTCTATGGAAAATGGAAACTACCAAATTAGAATTATTCTAAAACCGAAAGTACCTGGTGAGAACCTTCTAGTATTAAAAATGCTTCTGTGTAGTTATTCTCAATTAGTTTTTAGAATTTTAATTTTTTTTGTCTGTCTTCACATTGTTTTTTAAATAGTGAAACGCAGCATCATAATGACCTTTTTTTGGTGAAAATAGTGCTTTTTCCAAAATACCTAAATTTAAATCAGAAAATAGTCTAATGCCCAGAAATATTTTAACAGTTTTCTATACAAGTTGTAAATGGTATAACTTTATTCTATTTTAACGGGTGATAGATGAGGTCAAAATAAGAATGGGGGTCAAACCTCTTTTGTTTTCAAGATACAGAGCATCTTTTTGGATATAACGTTTTTAAAAAACACAGCAAAAATATAAAATTTGGTGAAGTCGCGTATCAAAACATAAACAATAATCAAATTTAAAAATGATTTTGAAGAAAATTTTTACAAGAAAAACTGTTTATGTTTCATTATAATCATTTATAAAAGACATATTAAAGGAAATCTTTTTGTTCATGTTTTTTATTATTAGAAACAAGTCTACGTAGACATAATGAATCCCTTCAAAATGTAGGAAATTTAATTTGTAGAAAAGTTTTTTAAACAATTTAAAACCTAGAAAACATAATTCGTAAAAATTGAAATTAACAAAAACAAAATTTGTAAAAAACTGAATTTATCAAAAAATTATTCATAGAAAAGTAAAACGTAAAAACCGTAAAGTATAGAAATGGTTCACTGTTCTACCAGTAGAGGCCACCGTCAGCTGCGTCAGCTATGGTCTTAGATGTAGTGCTGTGGTGAGGGCTGGGTCTGTACTGTTACCAGTTCTACGAGTTGAAATTATAGGATGTGAACAATAAAAAAATTTTGTCTGGATTTTTAAGTTATATCTACATTGTCGGTCCGTATCTAGGCCTGTCGTAAAAGGCAACTAAAGGGGCCTCGACCCATGGGTAAATGGGTAGTCTGGTAACGGACGAGCTTTGACCACTATGTTAACAAAAAAAAATTAAAACTGGTAAACTTTGAGATCACACCAGATAATATCTATGGTAAAGGGGATGGGTTAATCTGGTGATTCTCTAAATGGATTCGGTGGCTTGGTCATTCCCTCTCTCGAATAGGCCAGTATCGATAGGTTTTACCAACTGTTATAGTAATTTGTTGGTTATTACTTTGTTTTAGAAACATTTTATTTAAACGTTATTATAGTTGCTTAGTAAACAAAATTAAATATTAGAAATTAAACGGCGCATAAAATGGGAACCTCCAGTTGATCGACAGCCCCCACAGCATCAACTAGGCGAACCACCAGTCGTACTAAAACCGCCTGTAATGCCTTTTTCTATGGAAAATGGAAACTACCAAATTAGAATTATTCTAAAACCAAAAGTACCTGGTGAGAACCTTCTAGTATTAAAAATGCTTCTGTGTAGTTATTCTTAATTAGTTTTTAGAATTTTAATTTTTTTTGTCTGTCTTCACATTGTTTTTTAAATAGTGAAACGCAGCATCATAATGACCTTTTTTTGGTGAAAATAGAGTGCTTTTTCCAAAATACTTAAATTTAAATCAGAAAATAATCTAATGCCCAGAAATATTTTAACAGTTTTCTATATATATGTTAACAAAAAAAAATCAAAACTGGTAAACTTTGAGATCACACCAGATAATATCTGTGGTAAAGGGGATGGGTTAATCTGGTGATTCTCTAAATGGATTCGGTGGCCTGGTCACTCAGGAAATCACCATATGGGACAGGGTATATGTAGTGCCTATTTTGAGCTAGCAGCTAGTGCGACACATTGTGGGTCTCTGTACCCTGTTGATTATGTCAAAAGGTTTATGACCCATCAGTGGTCTCAGGCTACAACCATGGCATTATGTGGTATATCATGATGGCTAAGTTTCTGGCCTAAAATATAATTCTATATACTAGATAGTATTTAAATTATTATCTAAGTCAAACACAGTAGGTACGTGGTGCACAACGGGCCCAGAAAGGCGGCCTAGGTACCAGGTTAGATCGTTTAAGGGTGCTAACCTCCACTACCGTACATTCATTCATACATTCATCTCCATTTTCCTTCTTTTGAGGACTGGAAATCGGTGTTAACATAAAGTAAGTATAACTTGACCGTGCTCAATTGATCGCAAACGTATCCTAACTGAGGCATGCCTGGGCAGGTTAAGATCCATTTGCGATCATTTGAAGGTTAGGCTAACACCGATTTAGACCTCCCAAAAAGAGGAAAGGAGAGCTATAATTTAAAAAATGAATAAAAAATAATTATTTCCAAAAAATATAGGAGTGGAGTTGTATCCTTAAGTATATAATACTCTAGTCGCCTTCTTTTTCTACGGCCACCGTTGACGCAGTTTGCAGCGCTCTCCACCGTTAGATGACTGAACCATTTCTATACTTTACGGTTTCTACATTTTATATTTTATTAAAATACTTTTTGATGACTTAAGTGTGACTTTAGTGTATTTATTTCCACTAAATATTTTTTTACAAATTTCGTTTCTATAATTTGCTTTTCTATAAATTATACTTTGCTTATCTATAAATTATAAAAATAATATATATAAACTCGCACTCGACATAATAACAATATATCATTAAATTTTTAAATTTTTTAAAAATAAAAGTTTTATTTTAAAAAAATTTTACCCATTTTTGAGTCTGTATTTCCTCAACTTGTCATTTTATTAAAAACAGTTATAATACATTTTTTCAAATAATTTTTGCCCCACTCCTTAAAATTTAAAATACCTATATTTTGAAAACAGGTGGGGGAGGGGGTGTTGTCCTTCATGTTATGTTTTACCCTCCTCTATCACCCATTAAAATATTGTGAGTCAGTGGCTTATTGAGAAATAAAGTGTTGGGGGAGGGGCAAGAGAGTTGTGGGGGGCCTGAGACCGTATTTTATGCTATTTTATATTCATAAAATATGTGAAAAATATTTTAAAAAACGCCCCCCAACCAATCTACGCCACTGTTATGAGTCATACCGTTTGCATCCTGTATAGGAAGATACTGACTCTGTCCTTTGTTTTTAGAAAATCGCCCACCCTGGCCTCAATATTTTGAAAACAACAATATTAGAAGGGTTTCTTCAGGTCCCTATTTCAGACCTCATAGTAATAGGCGCCAAAGTCCTTTCGATTTGGAATATTCTAATGGTTAGTAGTTTTAATTTTTTGATTAGGGTACCCATTGTAACCAGGGGTAGATATACGAAACAGCTATAGGGAACTGGCGGGCCAGCCCCCCTCCCCCAACTTATCCTCTAATTTACTAGTAACTCTGCCAACAAAACTGTGCTTTTAGCGCTCTAGACAAAGAAACTAGACACAAGTGTAAGTCAGAGATGCGTCGTCTTAGAAAACAGTTACAAATCAAAATAACACAGTGTGATGTTTAAAATAAATTGTCTAATTTGATTCCAGGCACATAATATAAATTATTTTGATGTTATTGGCTCAAATGACATATTAGCCAGCTACAACTTTTATTAAAATAGAGCGATCCTGAAAATCATGCCTAAAAACAAGTCGCTGCGTTGCCATACATTTTACTTGTTCTTAACCTAGTCTTGCATGTAAATAATGCTTGTTGATGTCGAAAACAATATTTAGTTAAAACTATTTAAAAACTTTTAAATGGCAAAATTATCATTTATATTCAAATCCGTTTGTTACATTTGTGAAGAAAAATCCTGGCCATAGACAATTCTATTATTTCTGCATTTCTCAAAAACTTTAATTGTAATTTTGTTTTATTATTTGTTTTTTCTTTTTTTTTAGCAATCTGTAGAGCTGATTGTCACTTAAGCCGAGGTTATTGCGAACAACCTGGAGAATGTCGATGCAAACTGGGCTGGTCTGGAAGAACCTGTCGGGATTGTCAAGTGATGCCAGGATGTGTTCACGGATTCTGCGAAAAACCTTTGGAATGCAAATGTTTTCCTGGATGGACTGGAGTACTCTGTCACATACGTAAGAGTTATAAGATATTTAAATCACTTTTAAAAAAATCGAGGGACTAAATATAAATAAAAAATAAACATCTATAATAAAAAAGGGGGGATGAATCGTTGATTTAAGCAAGAGCTATGAAAAATATAAATCATAACAAAAACATATCATGTAAAAAAGCCAAGTACGCGAAAATGGTATTCCGTAAAAAGAATTGAGATAAAACTAAAGCCATGTTCTTCAATACAAATTCTAAAATTAAAGGTCCCTTACTAGTTTGAAAATGGTTTTTTTAAACTTTGCTATGTAAATTTAATTAAATAAGTAATTAGTTAAAATTATTAATAATTAATATTACATTTTTTCGTTTTTTAATTATATACTATACTTAATTATATATATGTAAGGCTTTGGGTGCTTTATTGACCGCAGTCTACGCGTAGGTAGTCGCGTGTTCTTGTTCCACTCTGTTACTATGGAGAAAACCAAGAGCGGCGAAAAATCCCCTGGCTCGTTTTCATTCGAATTTCGACTGCAGCATGCAAGGTAGACCGAATAGTTTCCCATTAGCTACGATATTTTAAAAGCCTTTTATATTAGAGATTGTAGAAAAGCTAGAGATTGGATTTTTCAACCAACCTATCAACCAACCCTCAAGAACCTTGGTTAAACACAATAATTCTGAAACACCCATTGTAGAAGAATACACGTAAATTACTTAAATACTATAATGTAATAATATATGTATTATTTACTTTATAGCAATTTGCTCAATGACTTGTCACAGGGAGCATGGATACTGCAAAAAACCTGGAGAGTGCAGGTAAATATTTGTATTGGTTGTATACTTAACAATGAGTAAGATAGGTACGTTAATTTTTTTTATTATTTATATTTAAATTCCATATTGTTACAAATCTATTTAATTGGTATATTTACAGATGCAAAGTTGGATGGTGGGGCAAAAACTGCGAGAAGTGCTTCCCCTATCCAGGATGTGCCAACGGAAGTTGTAGATACCCTTGGGAATGTATTTGCAAAAAAGGATGGGGTGGAATGCTTTGCGATGAAGGTAATTATGTTCAAGGTCGTAACTAGGAAAGAACAAGGGCATATATCCTCCCTTGAAATAGTGAATAAGAATTCTCTGCGATACAAAGAGTACAAAAAAGTGTACAATAAGCAAATTTTTTTAAAAACTTTTTAATCCCCTCCTGATTTTTTTCTTCTGGGTACGACCTTGAATATGTTGTTATTTAGGCTTTTTTTTTTAAAGTGTGTGCAAAAAAAGTTGTTCGAATTATTTTGTTCAAACTGAAATATGTTTGAGAATATGTTTTTCGAACTAAAATTTGTTCCAATATTTGGATAGACTGGATACGTTCGCGATCAATTGACAAATGTTAGTTTAACACCGATTTCTAACCCCCAAAACGGTGTTGAAAAAATTGTTTTTGAGTCCGTTTGAAGAAAATGTTTTCAAACAAATCTCCGTTCGAAGAAAATGATTTCACCTTTGAAGAAAAATGATTTTAAACAAAATTCCTTTTGATAAAAATTTATTCAAACAAAATCCCGTTCGAAAAAAATGTTTCCAAACAAATTTCCGTTTGAACAAATCTTTTTCAAAATAGTTTTCGAACAAATGGTTTAAATTTCCGCGACCCCGGTATTTCAATTTTTTATTTTCATGTTTAGTGTTTTCTTGTACGTCGTGCTTTGGGGAGACCGGGGTAATTTTAACAAAGAAATTCCCAATAATAAGGGCTAAATTTTTGTTGAGACATTTTTTGTTACAACTTACCCCGGGATCGGGGCCTGTTGTAACAGCACCTGGGTCAAGTTGTAACAAATAAGAAAAGAAAAGGTAAAAGATCTCTTCTCATTTATTTCCAAAGTACAAAATATTTTCTGCTAATTATTAGGAAACAAAATAACATAATATTATCAATTATTTTTAAATTTTTAAACGAAAACCTACTTTTAAATTTGTAGCTTCAAAACTTATTTTATTTAAACATTTAAAAACATTTTTTAAACTGATGAACACATTTAAAAAATTTGTAGCCCTATTATATTTTTTTGGTATTTGAAAATTATATTTGTAATCGCCCATTGCGATCAGAAATGTGAACACACGAAAAAGGTGATCTTATGTTTTCAGACGTTGATACTTTACGTCTAATTTGAGTTTTTATACCTTTGACAGTGGGAAACAAGAATTATAGAAATCAGTTGAATGGCTTGGTGGAGTTAATACCCTAAAAATTTCTCGTTCTTGTATTGAGACACCACACACACACATAGGAAAAGTTTTCTGAAAATGTATGTATGATCTTTGGTGGCTTAATGAAAGAGCGTACAGAGCAAGAGATCCGGATTCGAGTCCCGGCCGGAGAGAAACTATTTTATTATTCTTCTTGCTTTTCTTTCACTTGTTTACTTGCCCCTTGTTACAACGAGCCCCGGTCTCCCCTAAGGGGTTTTTATCTATTAGATAGCAACGGGAATCAATTTATTTAAAACAGGAGACTCGTTCGGGTAAATTGGCTGTCTGCAGCAGACATTGTACTTTTTTTATTTTATTTTAAAAGATTTACTGTCAGAGCCGTGTTATGCATCTGCTGTTTTTTTTTAAGAGCAGTTTTTGCTACAATATACGATCTTTATGGCGCACGTTTTTTTGCATGTGATTGCTACTTTTTTATTGCTAATACATGGGCGCATTCAGAAACTCAAGATTTTTTCCACATATTTTATGAATAAAAATATAAAATCGCATAAAATACGACATCCTGAGGTATGGGCACCGAATATCAACTAAATACTATAAACTGTGGTATGGGTCTCCGTGGTGTAGCCTCGGCCCCCGAAGACATATTCCTGGTTGCACCACTGGCTAATATACCTAAGTATTGCAGAAATACCTTTTTTGTTGCTTTATTGAAAAAATCGCCGTAGGACCAGCGTAATGTTTGGTGATATTTTTTCTGGGAGTAAATCTGTTATGTAATAACCAAAATATTTTTGCACGTGAATGTCTTTTTTGGTGACAGAATTCTTTTTAATTTTTACACAATCATAAAATAAGGATACTTTATTTTAGAATTGACATATTGCGACAAAAATTCTAACACCTGCAAAAACGGAGCCATGTGTGTTTCTTTACCCAAAGACGATGGTTTGTTTCGCTGTTTGTGTCGTGAAGGAACCTACGGAAGGTAAGTTCTAGTTAATGCCCCATTTACCCATTAATTAGTCACAAATTTATGACTAAATAGAGACACAATCACATCTTTAAAATTAAGTCCAAGAAATTGTTCCAATTAAACCATTCATTAAGCAAAATCACAAACACAACTATATTGGAGAGAATAAAATTTGGTTGGTTGGTACCAGGGTTGTTTATATATATTTTTTCAACTGTTTCAATAAAATATGCCTTCTTCAAAATTCATTGCACAAAATAAAAATTAAAAAGAAAACATGATCGTAAAAAAAACGCAAAACAAATGTTTCACTGTTTATTTGAGGTTATGTTTTCAAATGACATGGCGCGAGATTCAAAAATTGTCATAAACGCATGCGCATTTATCGATTTTCAATTAATCAATCAATCAATCAATCACAATCAGAAAAGTTCAAGTTCCCAACTTTTGTTGAAATTCTGTTTCTGAATGTGCTTGTAACTAATCAAAAATTTTGGCTGCGCATTTCAATGTATTTAAGTTTTTTGTATATGTGTCTCTGCTTAATGATAATCATAAATGTGTGACTTATTAATGGTTAAATGAGGCATTATATCTGGCAAAGCTCATGGAGTATTTTGGCGGAGAATGTGTCCGGCTTCTCTGTTGGAAATCAATTATGTTTTTAGAGGTGAATTTTTACTCTTTTTTTGAGTTTATAAAATTCTGTGTAATATACAAAAATGAGATTTCTAAAGAAAAAGAACTTTCATTAGGTGTTCCGCAAGGCTTAGTGCTGGGGGCCGGTCTTTTACATTATATTTGTAAATAAAGTGCCTGAAAATATGACTTGTGACTTATTGGCAATTTTGGCTGATGATACGAGGGGGCGCAGTCATATAGTGGAGAGTCCTTTGGAACTTGCCAGCAAAACAAAAGCCTGCATAAAAGATTTTGAAAACTCTACCATAAATAATTTAATTCTTAATGTTGAAAAAACAGAAACAAAATTTCGGACTTCGTTGTTTCTATTTATTTCAAACACGACGTTCCTGTTAGTAAGTATCTCGAACCGTTTTCAAGTGTAAACTAAACAATCTAGTCTATAGGCTACTACTTATACTCGCAGTCAGGTGTGACGGCCCACCCCCTTTTTAATCCTAAGACGCCTGTTTTCCTTAAGAAGTGGTTTCCATATGTTTGTTATGTCCGTGCTTGGTTAACTGAAAACTTTTTGATTCTGCATTATAAACGCAGTTCCAATAAACTTTCGTTTTCGCCAATGCGACTCCTTATGCAAAACTTTAGCTTCTGACCACTGAATCCTGTGATCATTTGACCATGTATGACCCGCTAAACCGGATTTTTCAATATCCCCTTATTGAGTTTCAAACAAAGTTGAAAAAACCGTTATAGTCAACTTTCGTGCTTCAGTATCCAGGCCACGTATAAAGATGGAAAGTCAAAGTAAATCAGAACAAACCAAGAACTAATTTCAGATCAATTTGTCAGTTTAAATGGATATGTAGATTATATATGCAAAAAATTTAGCAAGAGTTGTTTTGCGCTATCACAGCTTCGAAATATATTAAATAAACAAAGCTTAATTTCAGTATATTATTCAATAGTTTACTGTCATTTATTTTATAATATAATATTATGGGGCTGCAGCAGCCACTTTTAGATGGCTTTTAATAGCCAAAGTAGGGATAATTGCAGGCCTACTTTTGTAAGCAAAAAAATCATGACATTTCCTTCAATAAATATTTTTAGAACATTACTTTACAAAAATTCCATAGAAAAGCATAAAAACACACTTCGATTATCACTCATCCAATTCGAGAAATTTAAATCTACTTGTTATTGATAAACACAAAACAAAAAAATTTGAGCAAGCCCCAGGATGCATAGGTAAAAAACCAAACCGAACAAAATACCCGATCTATTGTCAGTAAAGGAGTACTATTCTGTCAATGACTTTTTAGTCCAGTCAACGAGAGGGTTGTAGAGTGCATGGAGGGGGGGAGAATTTTTCTCTCCGGGGATAGCTTTAGGGTAGTTAGGACAATAACATATCAAAAGTCCCCACCTCTAGCCCCCCCGCTTCAGTGGCGGAGGGGGTAAGAAGGTGCAATTTTTCGGTATTTTGCCTATAACTCGATTACGGCGCGGTTTTCAAAAAAAAAAATTAGATAAAAAATTAAAGAGCATTAAATTCCCTACAAAATTTGTATGCTAACCTGAACTCTAACTGTAACAAATTTTGAGATAGTTGCAACCAAAAACCGTTAATTCATGCAAAAACACATTTTTGCCCCATATTTTTATCAGACTTCTTCATCTAAAACTTTTGTTTATAATTTTCGAAAAAATCGTGAATAACAACAATGTAAAGCATTCAATTTTGAAAAAGAACTTTATTTATCTTTAAATATGTGATCATAAATAAGAAGTCACAGGTGTTTTAGTTTTAAGTCGATATTTCTGATTTTCTACAAAAAACTGTATAATTACTTTTACTCATCATCATTGTTGGTGCAAGAATTATTTGCCAGCTTTTGGCTACTTTTGTGTTTTAATATTATTTTTCATTTCAAATTTCGCGGGGTGTATGCATATGACTTATCCCCGCACCGAGACACGCGCGAGTCTGCGCGAGGAGTCGCAATCGGGAAACCGACAAGAAGGCACAAGAAACACCGTGAGTGCTACAATTTTTCAGTTTTTCCTATCTTCCAAGCGACCAAAACGACTGCAACTAGATGAAAACTAAGGTAGGTGCACTTTAGATATTTTATATGCATCGTTTTTACTGATTTCCTTTCAATAAAGTTTACAATTACGTTTTTCAATTTCTTATCTCAAAATATTGGGTATTTCTCGAATGAGTGGTGTAAGTGGGTAACCAGCCAACCTAAACTCAACCCAACTTACGTTTGCACCCTCATTGGATGGTCCTTCGAGCCGGATCCTTTCAATTTACATTTTCAGCAGTTATCCTGTAAATTTTCAAACTTACAAATTTCCAAAATTTTCCGTTTTCAGCGAGATTTTTCGTATTTTCTTAAGTCACGTGTGTTAAAAATATTAACTCGGGTGAGTTATATATCGATTATCGAATATACCTATGGAATTAAAAGGTATAGTCGACCAATACAGTATGTAAGCACGCGCGCGCTGTTTGAATTACTTGACTTGGGTTACACTGCCGGCATAGGTCGACATACTTGACCGCGGACTCCGATAATTTCGTAAAGAGCCCGTATAGTATCGGGTATATAGCGCTCGACTCGTGATCCGCAGGGCATGGGATCGAGACTCATTCAACACAAAACTTTTTTTCTTTACTAGTTTGGTAGTTGGTAATATCAGAGGATAGTTAGGTTGTTTACCTTAATTATAATTTACTAATTAATAAATAATTAAAATTAATTAAAAATTCTTTAATTTAATGAAATTTTATTAATTATTTTTCTTTCATTTTATGAACTAAAATTGGATTTTTAAAGCGTTTTAGAAGTTTTAACAAATCTTTGGTTTTTAAAAAAGGTAATTTTCAAAATCAAAATGTCAAAACCAAAAAAGACATTATTGCTAGACAAGCGTGCTATTTGTATAAATCAAATAACCGAATCGAATGAGGTCGCGAAACAGGCGAAGGCAGACTCTTCGTTCCAGTTCCTCTTCAAATCTAGGTACGAGGATAATGAAGAATGTCATCAAAAGTTTTACGAGTCTCATAACCAAATCATCGGATCCCTCGAGGAGTTGGGACTCGATTTTAATGAGCAGGACAACATAATAAAAAGATTCGATTTACTTTTTTATGAATGTCGTGGCATTTATTATGAAATTTTTCGAGCCAGCAATACTAATTTCGTTTCACTAAATACTTCTGCCAATAGCCCTAGGTCAAATTCTAGATCTTTTCCTTTACCCAAGTTGGCTAGTTTCGATGGCAACTATAAGAATTGGCAACATTGGTTTGACCTCTATAAGGTCATGATTCATGATAGCGACTTGAGCGATATAGAAAAGTTTCAGCACTTACGTAGTTCAGTGACTAACGAAGCACTTAGTGTGGTAAAAACAATTCCGTTATCTGACAGCAATTATTTGCATATGAGGCTCTAGTCAAGAGATATCAAAATAAGCGTCTCATAGCTACGACTGCTTTAAGTGCTATGAATTCCGTTTCAGTGAAAACCAGTTCTGCGAAAGAGCTCCGTTTTATGTTAGACACCTTTTCCGAGAACTTAGCCATTTTGACGGAACTCGGTTTTCCTACGACAGAGTGGAACTTTCTTACATTTAATCAATTGCTTTCCAAGTTGGACGTTAAGCTACGCACAGAGTTTGAGCTATATTATAGCAGAGAGAAAAGCCAAGTTGACATTCCTTCTTACACTGACTTGTACAGCTTTATCGAAAGTCACTGTATAGCCTTGGAGTCTGTCCAACATATGCAGTCAATTAGTAAGCCCCCCTCTAGTTCAAATCATGCTAAGCCCCTGAATAATAATCAGCGAAACTTTAGTCACAATAATCATCCTAAAAATACATCAACTTCATCTTTCAATACTACAGTTTCAAATAATCTAATTCAACCAAATAAACCGTTCAATTCAAATGTCAAATGTCATTTGTGCCAGTCCAATCATGTCCTAGCCAGATGTCCCGATTTCCTAAATAAAAATTCAGATGAAAGACTTTCCTATGTAAGACAAATTAACTTATGTGAAAATTGCATGCATTTTTCTCATCAAACAAGGAATTGTTCTTCTTCTTATAGCTGTAGAGGGTGTGGCCTTAAACACCACAGTTTACTGTGCCCCCACCCCCGTCAGAACAATACACGTGTTCAGCAGGGTACAAATACTAGTACTCAGGAAAATCCACACTTTCTTTCTGTTTCACAAGGTACTTCCTCAACCAATTGTCACGCCACAACTATTCCCAATCAATCTACTTTTCTACTTTCAACAGTGGTAGCTGACATTTTGGATTCTAGAGGAAATTACCATCCCGTGCGGATTTTGCTAGATTCAGCATCTGAAGCCAATTTCATTTCGGAAAAATGCCTTGATAGACTAGGTCTCCCCAGACAACAATTTTCAATTTCCATTCAAGGTCTAAATCAAAAGGCATTTTCGACTACCAAAGGCAAAACTAATTGCATTATTCGACCGCAAGGAAGAATAGATCCTACCTTTCAGTTTGAGGCTTTAGTATTGCCTCAATTATGTTCCAATATTCCCTCTGTTTCTATAGATTCCAGTCAATGGGATCATATTGGGAACATTAAACTTTCAAACCAAACTTTCAACATACCTAGCCCCATAGATATTTTACTCGGTTGTGAATTATTTCCTCAGATTTTAAGAAATGGAGTCATCCATGGTCAAAAAGGGCAAGCTAGCGCTTTTAACAGTGTTTTCGGTTACGTCTTGATTGGTAAGGTAGACGCTTCGACTCAATCCAAGCCAAGTACAGTCGTTAGCTGTTATACATCTATAGAACCGCCCTTAGAAGTTTGTTTAGAGAAATTTTGGGAAATAGAACAAGTCCCACACAAAGTTCACAGCAGCCCTGAAGATATTCTATGTGAAAAAATCTTTTCGGACACAGTATCTCGTAACGAGTCAGGCAGATTCATAGTTTCATTACCTTTCGTTAACTCAGAGCCTACTTTAGGTGATACTTATCCTATTGCTGTAAAAAGGTTTAAATCGCTCGAATTCCGACTTCTTAAAGACCCTGTGCATTATGAAGTATACAAAGATTTCATGAAGAAATACATATTATCAAATCACATGATTCCAGTCCCTACACCTAGTTCCAAAGAAATCTTAGACTGTTCATATTTCATTCCCCACCATAGTGTTTTCAATAGGGGAAAAATTCGCTGCGTTTTTGATGCTTCACAAAAGGGTCCTAGGGGTTTATCTTTAAATGATACATTGTGCGCAGGTGCTAAACTTCAATCCGATATCATGTTGTAGTGTTTACTGCAGATGTTGTTAAAATGTTTCGACAAATTCTTGTCACACCTGAGCACACACGATATCAGAATATCTTATGGAGATTCTCTGAAACCGATCCCATTCAAACCTACTCTCTCAGAACTGTTGTCTATGGTCTTAAATCATCACCCTACTTGGCTATAGGTACTCTACAGGAATTGGCTAGATTAGAGTCTAAAAACTTTCCTAATGCTTCTAGAATTCTGTTAAAAGACGTCTACGTCGATGACGTTTTAAGCGGCCACAATTCCGTAGTTTCGGCCATAGATCTACAGCAAGAACTCATTTCACTATTACGTCGTGGTGGTTTCGAGCTAAAAAAATGGGCAAGTAACAAACCAGAACTTATTTCATCATTTCCAGAGACGGACACACAAATGTCTATTTCTATTGACAAATCAGAGCCTAATTTTGTCAAGGTGCTTGGTCTCCAATGGAATCCAGTGACAGATTCATTTACATATCTTGTTATACCTGACGATAAGCCTTGCACTAAACGTGGAATCCTTTGTCAAATAATGAAAATATTTGACCACTTAGGTTTCTGTTCTCCAGTGTCCTTACTGGCCAAGCATCTGATGCAAGATTTATGGAAGGAAAAGATAGAGTGGGACTCTCTTCCGCCCCTTCATATCATAAATATTTGGAATCAGTTTCGCATGGAGCTTCTCGAACTTTTCTTTTCTCATCTTCATTTACCTAGACGTCTTACAATAGACAAACCTACTCGCATAGAATTACACGGATGTTCCAAAGCTTCAATGGTTGGTTATGCAGCCACAGTTTACCTTCGTATTACCTTCTGGCGGCTGTTTACTTTTCTTGTTATGGCAAAATCTAAAGTTGCACCACTTAAAACGGTTAGTCTCCCAAGACTGGAACTCTTGGGCGCTACCCTACTGTGTGATCTTATCTCTTTCATTCAAGCAAGTTACGCTGAAACTTTGGTGTTTAATGAAATTTGGGCGTGGTCTGACTCACAAGTGGTCTTGCGCTGGTTATTTGATTCTCCCCATAGATGGGTTACATTCGTCGCTAATCGTGTTTGCAAAATCCAAGAAACTTTACCCCCTCATGTATGGCACTATGTTCCGTCTGCTGAAAACCCAGCGGATTGTGCTTCTCGTGGATTTACACCTAACCAACTTGTTCACCATGACATGTGGTGGAAAGGTCCACCCTTTCTAAGCCTTCCACGAGAGGAATGGTCTAATGGCTTTCATTGTCCAGATCTTTGCGACAGTGATGATTTGGAAGAACGCAAGACATTTATCACGGTCATGTCAGACCCACATGAGATCGATGTTCTCTTGAATAAACATTCTTTTCTCACGAAAATACAACGAATCATTTCCTACACGCTTAGACCAATTTCGAAAATCTATTACTCAGATCATTTGGTAACGGAAAAGGAACTGCAGAATTCCATGATTGTTCTTGTCCGCCATATCCAACGTACAGTATTTTCAGATCTTATTTCAAAACTTAAAACAAACAAGTTGCTTCCAAAACCCTTTCCTGGACCAACAAGACTGTCTCCGAGTAGGCGGTCGCATTAAGCATGCTTCTGAACTTTCTTATTCTGCTAAGCATCCGTTGCTCTTGCCACGTTCACACCGGCTTACTACAATAATTATGGAATATACACATTCAAAATACTTTCATCCAGGTCTCAAAACCCTACATTATCTGCTAAGGCAGCAACTTTGGGTGCTGTCTGCTCGATACGCTATTGAAAAGGTAGTTTCTCATTGTATCTTATGCTTCAGACTTCATCCAAAACCAGCTGTGCAATTTATGGGAGATTTACCTCCTCAAAGGATTTCCCAGTTAAAACCATTTTCCCATGTTGCCGTGGACTATTGCGGACCGTTTGATATCTTAATGTCAAGACACCGAGGTGCCAAACTTTATAAAGGCTATATTCTTGTTTGCGTTTGTGCTGCAACCAAAGCAGTGCATTTAGAATTAACTTCCGATCTTTCAACAGATACGTTTCTTGCGGCCTTTAAAAGGTTTGTCTCCAGGCGTGGAAGGATATCACATGTTTATTCTGATAACGGTACCGCCTTTGTCGGTGCAGATAGGTGACTTCAAACCTACTCAAAGGAAGCATGTGAAAGCTTAAGCATTTCGTGGCACTTTTCTAGCCCTGGATAATTTTTCTTGATGCCACTGAATATTTGGTGAAGGCTGGAACTATACAGTTTGCCTTAGATTCTCAACCCCATAGTTCTGGAACTAGCTAATTTGATAACCAATGGTGTATATGGTTACTTGATAATATGTGTTAAGTTTATGTTGTTTTGTTGTTAACACACTTGGGAAATGTGATACTAAGTCAGAGTCATATTTGGATAAAGGTGATGTGAAAATATTTGCAACTAATGTAATTATAATTATTTTGTTTGCCTTGCTTTCTTAGGTTTTTGCTGCACTTCACAATTTTTTTAAAGTCAATAGATAATTTTATAAATAAAGGACATCTGTCGACATTTAGGGAACTTTCACAAGATATACCATTTTAGCATGTATAACTGTTAAGCAAGTTCTACTTCAGCATGCAAAGAGCGGGGATTGTAAAACACAACTGGTTTTAGGGTATTTTTGGTAAAGCTTTATAAATCCTGGCTGACCCTTCCAAAATGCGTCTGATGTTCAATCGCAATCAGTAAAAGCATGCAGGAACAATATTTATTTTACTCCTAGCTGCTGCATTTCGTAGATGGAATATGCTATTTCTACTTATCCCTGACAGGATTTATAGGTGGAGTATTTACGACCTGGATTACCGAAAAATCTTTGTTCTACAATGATGGCTGCATGGAGTTTGAAATTGCAGTGCTCACAATATCCTGTGATGCTTGCAGCGTTGTGATTATGTATACTTTATTAAAGTTTTTCTTTAAGTAATTTTATACAGCGTCTTTTTTTGCAACTTGTACTCAATTTTTAATGTTATATCTTTAATAAGAACAATCTTAGAGGATTGAATTTATTTAATTCAATTCTCTAAGAAAACAACTTGCCTAAATAATGGGTCCTAAAGAATTGGACTTAGGTATTCATTACAAATGTTGGTTGGTTGGGTCGGTTTATTAGGTTGGTTTGTAAGGTTGGTTTAATAATTGAGGATCTTTTTTGCCACAAAATCGTTTGCTAATTTTGGATCCGCCACTGCCTTTAATTATATTTTTTGTATATTAAAATATGTTTATTCAGTTTATTTTATCAAATGTAGCACTCTTGAATAATACAAAAAAATAATAAAAAGAAATTGTATTTGTGAAAATTGAAAAATCTGGTTAAAAGTTTCAATTTGCTGTATCTTTTGATTTGTTATAGATAAGTTAGTAAATGCTACACATTTTTAAAGTAAATTGATTGGTTTACAGCTTTCATATTGAGAAATTTCTTCTAAAATTAAAAACAAAAGTGTTAGATGAACAAGTTTGATAAAAAATAAGGGGCAAAAATGTTTGCCCGCAGTTAGAAAAACGATAACTGCAATGGACTGTATATATTTTATTAAATGAAAGCGCGAACAAACATAATTATATTGATACGAAATCACGGAATAATTAAAAGGTCCATAGGTTAATTGCTGTTACCCACACAACGGAAATCAGAGACAAAGTACTCACCAGTTTGCAGCCAATTTCTCCACGTTCCAGGGGCCCCTGTCCGGATCTAATGATGGCACCACGTAGCTGAAGGGCTGAAGTTTCCAGTTCTATGCTTCAGTACACCAAAATCGAGCACTTTCAAGTGTAGAAATTTGTAATAGTTGGAGAAAGTAATTAACACGCCATTTTTCTCGAGGCGGTAGAAAGGATCCCTCTGATTCTTTGTGCGCATGTCAAATGCGCGAAAAATGTACTCTGTCCTTCATCCAATTGTGTGGTTTTAAAATTTAAAAACAAACGCGAAATTTAACGGGAGCTAACAAAAATGTGTTTTTCAAAAATTAACGGTTTTTGGTGGCCACTATCTTATAATCTGTTTCACCTAAAGGTACGGTTGGCATAGCCGTTTTGTAGGGAATTCGATGCTCTTTAATTTTTAATTAACATTTTTTTTGTATTCGAGTTATAGGTTAAAATCCGAAAAACGGCACCTTTTTACCCCCCTTCGCCACTAAAGCGGGAGGGCTAGGAGTGGGGACTTTTGATATGTTAACGTCCCAACTACTCTAAACATATTCCCAGAGAGAAAAATTCTCCACCCCTCCATGCACTCTACAACCCCTTATTGGCCATTCATTGACTAAACTATTTTCACAGATTCAATTTAGACTCTAAACACTATACCCGTCGTTATTTACACACTTTGTACTTTTATAAAATAATCTTATTTAATCTAACCCAAGTATAACATGAATTAGTTATATTTATAGTTATATTTTATTATTTAGACACTGCGAACATACTGATTATCCTACTACTCCAAAGAATCCGTTTACAACCACCAAAACCACTGAGGCCCCTTTAACTTTAGAAGTGGATGAAGAAAATGTAACAGAGAACAAAATTACATTTGAAGAAACCAATGATAATCAAAATTTAACAGAAAGTGTAACCGATATTCCGTTAGAAACTGAAACAAAATAAAAATATTTTTAAGAAAAATTAAATTAAAAATGTTAAATGTACTTTTTTTTAACAACTTTGACTTGCTCAATAGTGAAATATTTTTATCTTTAAATAGAACTTTAAAGTAACGTTATTTTAAAAGATTTAAAAAAAAGTTCTCAGCAGAAAAACTCCCTTGATTTGCATAAAAGCATAACCAAATATTAGCTTAATATTTTAATTCTGTAAATTTTTTACCGATACCGATATTTTTTTTGACTTTCAGTTTAATTTGGCACAAAAATATTTTATATATTGTATTTAACTAATTTATTTATTTAATTTTGATTAGGTATTTATGTAAGTTTAATTATATAATAATTTGTATATAATTTAAGTACTAGGTTCTAGGTTTATAATAAAACACAAAAATATATTTCGTTGATTACAAGAAAGGACATGGTTTTTCACAATCGAAAAAAGTTAAATACAAAAGTTATAGACAATAAAAAGGTCTACTACCTTTGTTTTATTTTTTTTTATTTTTTTTACCTAACCTGATATTATCCGATAAAAATCGATAAAACCGGTTTTTGACTTTTGTACTATCGCCCTTTTGAATTTTCAACCTCTTGTACTTTCAATATTTTGTATTTTCGACCTTTTATACTTTCGATCTTTTATACTTTCGGCCTTTTGGATTTTCGACCTTTTGTTTTTCGTCCCTTTGTATTTTCAAACTTTTGTACTTTCGACTTTTTGTACTCTCGACCTTTTATCCGCCGCCCCGTTTTTTTTTGTTAATATTTTTTATTGTTCCTTATGACCCGCCTTGTGTTCTCAATTACCCGACGTTTGTCGTGTAAAATTATGTTTTTTTTTTCTGTGATAAATGGGAAATAATTAACGTAAAACATGTGCCATTTGTTGAAAAATGTCCGGGAGAAGTAAAGGAGTGCCATTTAGTGGTTCGGTTCGGTTCATTCATTCAACATTCATCCTTCTTTCTTTTAACAATACAAACTTATATCAATTACAGTCGAACCTCTATAACTCGAACTTAAAAGGACAACCAAAACAGTTTGGGTTGTGAAGAGTTCGAGTTATAGAAATTCGAGTTAAAGAGGTTAAAATACATGTAAAAAGTGTAGGGACCACTTAAAAGGTTGGAGTTATAGAGAGGTTCGAGTTATAGAGGTTTGACTGTATTATTATTATGTCTTTATTTCGTAATTTTTTTAAATAAATAACAATACATTCCAATTAGCTACTACAAAAAGAAAAAACAAATTACGAAAAAGGCGAAATTCAGTGCGCACTTGCAGTGATGCAAGAGATTACTGATCAATTTAACCTTGGAAGAAAAAAAAACTTAATGTGTGAAATTCTTTTCTGTTGTTATCTTAGGATACATATAAATAATCTGCCCATATCAATTTTTTTTAAAATTTAATATAACTAATAAATTTTAAAAGAAAAGATTAATTTCTTTCATTTTTAAATAATATTTTCGTAGCCATTTAAAATATTTTTTTAAGAATAGTTTGTTTTTTATATCTTGTAACAATTCAACTGATTTGTGTATTTAATAGGTATTTCTTGTCTGCTTTTTTAAAACTAAATATACTTTGTACTTCCTTCACTTTTTCGAGGATAGAGATATATAACTTGGCAATATCGTAGGAAAAACTTCGTTCAAAAAATACTGTTTTATGTTTTGGGGGGGTAATTAGATTTTTGTGCCTTGTATTACGACTGTACGCACATAGCACAATCACGTGTTTAACACGTAAAAAAGGCGTGAGAAAAAAAAACGTTGTATTTAAAAGCTGCTAGAAAAAAACGTTTATTTTATATATGAAAACAAGCTTAATAGGTCATTCATTAACGTTATAAAAAATAACGTTGCTAAAAACTGCGTTGTAATAACGCTATTATCAAATTAAAACAGCAATGTTTTTACGTTATTTTCAAGTGATTTTTATCAACGTTAAAATCACATTAGATTCACACCTTTTCTACACGAATTTTAAAACGCGACTTGCATGGCTTTTCTACCGAATAATTTTAAGATTTTACTAGCAGCAGCGCCACCTATTGTCGGGATTTTTCACTTTGAAGAAATCTATCAGGCAGTTCTTGGCCTCTAAACTCCAAAAACCTGTTAAAGAACTGATCCCTGATCCTTCACGATCACGACGCATCTATTATTAACCTGATAAAGACATATTAATATTCTGTGAAAGTGTTTACTGTTCATAAATCTTGTTTAGCTTTAAAAAAAAACATTATGTATATAGATAGATACATAGATATTTTGTCTTGCCTTGAGCGCCATCTTTAAAATTGTCTTGAAGTGTTGCAGTCTTAAACTAGTGAACTTTTATAACTTCCTTCCGCGTCTCTTTTAAGTTAAAAAAATGTGATTAAAAAAACGTGACCAAAAAAGACGCAGAAAGTCAGTAGGTTTGAGAAGTCTTAATCTAGGGGCGTTTTAGAACATGTTGTGGAGGACTTTTCAAGTGTGAATTTGGTACATGAAAATAACGAGGGTGAAAAACACGTTATATGCACACCACCAGAAACTTCAGCAAAAAGTAAATTTTTATAGCTTGATTTCTCCTTGTTTTTAAGTTATCTTTAAGCATGTAAAATTAACAAAATAAATATTACATGGTATGAGGTTGTTTTCAAGTAAAAAAAACTTTGTTATTTCTGTTCACGTGAATTTAACGTTAATGTGATTTTGGTGCTATGTGGGTATATGTCTGATCCAAACATAATCTTTTTGTGCAGATATTGCGGTTGCCTACTTTTAATAAATTTAAAATAACAACAAGCTCGAGCCATTGGGTTTCTTGTAGTTTGTGGGATATGCTGTTTCGCTTTTTTATTCCATAAATAAGACGCATGCACGAGTTTTGCATCTTTTGTATACGCCTAGCAGTGATACATGTAAGTGAACGATCGTACACAACATCTGCGTGATTGACTACAGAAAGAACCAATGAGTCGCAGAGCATAATTTTTAATTTCCTACTGAGGATATGTCGATTGGCGTATATCTATTTTAATCGGGTTTTTTAATTTTTTAAAATAATTTTTCCTTACTAGTGGCGTAATACCCAGAAAAAGTTGTGTTTGTAAAATGAATCCGCCACAAACATATAGATTTTATTTATTTTAATCGGACAAACGCTTTTTGTATGCAAAGTAATATGTGTTTTGAGTATCTAAGATTGCTGTCGACCACCAGTCCCAAATTTTTTTCTTCGTTTTTTACTGGAAGGACAGTGTTACCAATTTTTATTTCAATTTGGTTCTGATACTCGGCAACAATCCTGCTACTCGTTCCTAATAAAATTATACAGCATTTATTGGGATATAAAAATAAAGAGTGTTTATGGGATAGTTCTTGCAGTGAGTTGAGATCCTATGTAATTAGACTACATGCTTGCTGTATATTATTTTTTTTAAACGAGCAACGCAACTGCTGATCATCTGCCTAGGTCTGCCCGACGCATGTGCGCAAGGCTGAGTTTAGATTTACTGTATATATGGAAAAGCACAAAGAGGATAACGTTGAGCCTTATGGTACGCTCTGCTTTATAATTTGAAAAGAAGATGTTCTTTCACCAATTTTTACAGATTGTTGTCTTTGAGTCAGACATGATTTAAGTAGACTAACTGCGCTTTCACCTTGACCAATGTATTCAAATATACTAAAAAGGATTTCATGATTCAAAGTGTCGAATGCGTTTGAATAGTCTAATAGTACTAAAGCTGTTAGTTCATTATTGTCTGCCGATCTGCAAACTTCATCCGTAATGTTGGCAAGGGCTGTAGAACAGCTATGGTTCTTTCGGAACCCGGATTGAGTCTCTGGTAGGATTTGGTTATTTTCAACGTAATCAGTGAGCTGATCGTTAAGAATTTTGTCAAAGACCTTCGCTAAACACGCTAATTGGCCGTAAATCTTTAGTGTTTTTAGGGTACACCGAATTGTTGATACAAAAGTTATTGATATGCGTTAAATAAGGTAGAATAAAAGGGCAAGACATTTTTATTAGGTCAATTCCAAGGCCGGCCTTAGATTTCATACCCTCTATGGCTTTTAATATCTGGATTTCATTTACCCTTTCAAATTTAAATGTTTCAGTAAGGTTTTTTATTCGGTTTTGTTGATAATAATTGATAATATTTTGGTGTGGAGTGCCTATGCTTGGTACCATTGAGTTGTATAACGCCCTGAAAGGGCGTTAGAGACGGAAAGACAATGCATTTTTCATTGACATTATCCAATTTGGTTTCTATGAGCGGGTATTTCTTTTACAATAAAAACAGAGATAGACATTATTGAACATGTGAAACGGACAAAGATAGGGTGATTTTGCATGCTAATAATACCCTAGATAATATATGGGTACTTTTATCTCTTTCACACTGACGGCATAAGTGCGACAGAAAAGCAGCTGGCTACCTTTAATCCACCTGCCGTATTTTGAGTGATTCTACCTGCTAGTCGGTTTATACAGGGAAAACTGATAGACAATGTTGTCTAAGGACGGAATTGAATTTTTTTGAATTTTGTGCGGGAATATTACAAAAAGAAATCTTAAAACGCTTAAAAACAAGTTTAGAAGTAACTATTTGAGTTCAAACATGGTCCGAAATTGTTTTTTGTGCAAAAGAAAAAAAATCGATAAAAAAACAACATTTCATGGGTAAGTCGTCTTGACGTATAGTTTTTGCTAAAACACGAGAAAGTTCAGTAGCGTCACGATAGATAGTTTTTTCTGGGACCGTGCGATTTTACCCTCACACATTTTGATTGAGAAAGTGTCACTTCCCCGCACTTATAAGATTATTTTTGAATAATAATTTGTCCTGAAATGGGTTCTAGTACGTTTTACCACCCTACTCAAAACTTATTACAACAAGGTTTTTTTGCATTGCATGAAAATTAACAAAAAGTATTTGATTTTCTTAAAAATGATTTTTTTTTAAATGCCCACATACCGATTTTTATCCAAACTTTTGACATGTCACGGTCGAGTTTCATAGATCTTGATGAATTGTTACACACACTGATCTATGTTTTTATAAATTTCGATAAATTTAATGTTTTTTGCGGACTTTACAGTAATTTTAAGTTAAATTTTGGTCTTTCATCGAGAAAGTATATATTTATTATTATATGACGCCACAGCGACCAGTCTACAGGCCGGTATCATATGTGTATGTCCTTCTAATGTCATTTGACCGTCATGCTGTCTTACTTAATAAGGTCACTTAGTTTAATTAATAATTTTGTCCTACATAATATAAAAGAAGGATAGAAACCAACAAAAAATTTGTGACACTTCGATTACCGATTTTCTTTGATTGCGATGGATTAGGGTGACCAGGTTACGGTTTATTAGGGTGCCCAGAGTGCAGAAAAAAAGATTTTGAAAAATTTCCCTAAAAAAATTTGAAGACCAAACACTCACGCGCCACTCAATGTTTATGGTCGCATACACTAATCCTAACTCGATTTCCGAAGATTATGGACAATGGTTACCCCCTGGACATAAACCTAACAACTTTTACTATATTTATTAACAACTAGGTAGGTTAGGTTTGGTTAGGTTGGGTTATGTTGGGTTAGGTTGGGTTATGTTGGGTTAGGTTGGGTTAGGTTGGGTTAGGTTGGGTTAGGTTGGGTTAGGTTGGGTTAGGTTGGGTTAGGTTGGGTTAGGTTGGGTTAGGTTGGGTTAGGTTGGGTTAGGTTGGGTTAGGTTGGGTTAGGTTGGGTTAGGTTGGGTTAGGTTGGGTTAGGTTGGGTTAGGTTGGGTTAGGTTGGGTTAGGTTGGGTTAGGTTGGGTTAGGTTGGGTTAGGTTGGGTTAGGTTGGGTTAGGTTGGGTTAGGTTGGGTTAGGTTGGGTTAGGTTGGGTTAGGTTGGGTTAGGTTGGGTTAGGTTGGGTTAGGTTCGGTTAGGTTCGGTTAGGTTGGGTTAGGTTAAGTTAGGTTGGGTTAGGTTGGGTTAGGTTGGGTTAGGTTGGGTTAGGTTGGGTTAGGTTGGGTTAGGTTGGGTTAGGTTGGGTTAGGTTGGGTTAGGTTGGGTTAGGTTGGGTTAGGTTGGGTTAGGTTGGGTTAGGTTGGGTTAGGTGGGGTTAGGTTGGGTTAGGTTGGGTTAGGTTGGGTTAGGTTGGGTTAGGTTGGGTTAGGTTGGGTTAGGTTGGGTTAGGTTGGGTTAGGTTGGGTTAGGTTGGGTTAGGTTGGGTTAGGTTGGGTTAGGTTGGGTTAGGTTGGGTTAGGTTGGGTTAGGTTGGGTTAGGTTGGGTTAGGTTGGGTTAGGTTGGGTTAGGTTGGGTTAGGTTGGGTTAGGTTGGGTTAGGTTGGGTTAGGTTGGGTTAGGTTGGGTTAGGTTGGGTTAGGTTGGGTTAGGTTGGGTTAGGTTGGGTTAGGTTGGGTTAGGTTGGGTTAGGTTGGGTTAGGTTGGGTTAGGTTGGGTTAGGTTGGGTTAGGTTGGGTTAGGTTGGGTTAGGTTGGGTTAGGTTGGGTTAGGTTGGGTTAGGTTGGGTTAGGTTGGGTTAGGTTGGGTTAGGTTGGGTTAGGTTGGGTTAGGTTGGGTTAGGTTGGGTTAGGTTGGGTTAGGTTGGGTTAGGTTGGGTTAGGTTGGGTTAGGTTGGGTTAGCTTGGGTTAGGTTGGGTTAGGTTGGGTTAGGTTGGGTTAGGTTGGGTTAGGTTGGGTTAGGTTGGGTTAGGTTGGGTTAGGTTGCGTTAGGTTGGGTTAGGTTGGGTTAGGTTGGGTTAGGTTGGGTTAGGTTGGGTTAGGTTGGGTTAGGTTGGGTTAGGTTGGGTTAGGTTGGGTTAGGTTGGGTTAGGTTGGGTTAGGTTGGGTTAGGTTGGGTTAGGTTGGGTTAGGTTGGGTTAGGTTGGGTTAGGTTGGGTTAGGTTGGGTTAGGTTGGGTTAGGTTGGGTTAGGTTGGGTTAGGTTGGGTTAGGTTGGGTTAGGTTGGGTTAGGTTGGGTTAGGTTGGGTTAGGTTGGGTTAGGTGGGTTAGGTTGGGTTAGGTTGGGTTAGGTTGGGTTAGGTTGGGTTAGGTTGGGTTAGGTTGGGTTAGGTTGGGTTAGGTTGGGTTAGGTTGGGTTAGGTTGGGTTAGGTTGGGTTAGGTTGGGTTAGGTTGGGTTAGGTTGGGTTAGGTTGGGTTAGGTTGGGTTAGGTTGGGTTAGGTTGGGTTAGGTTGGGTTAGGTTGGGTTAGGTTGGGTTAGGTTGGGTAGGTTGGGTTAGGTTGGGTTGGTTGGGTTAGGTTGGGTTAGGTTGGGTTAGGTTGGGTTAGGTTGGGTTAGGTTGGGTTAGGTTGGGTTAGGTTGGGTTAGGTTGGGTTAGGTTGGGTTAGGTTGGGTTAGGTTGGGTTAGGTGGGTTAGGTTGGGTTAGGTTGGGTTAGGTTGGGTTAGGTTGGGTTAGGTTGGGTTAGGTGGGTTGGTTGGGTTAGGTTGGGTTAGGTTGGGTTAGGTTGGGTTAGGTTGGGGTTAGGTTGGGTTAGGTTGGGTTAGGTTGGGTTAGGTTGGGTTAGGTTGGGTTAGGTTGGGTTAGGTTGGGTTAGGTTGGGTTAGGTGGGTTGGTTGGGTTTGGTTGGGTGGTTGGGTTGGTTGGGGTTGGTGGGGGTTGGGTTGGGTTGGGTTGGTGGGTTAGGTTGGGTTGGTTGGGTTAGGTTGGGTTAGGTTGGGTTGGTTGGGTTAGGTTGGGTTAGGTTGGGGTTGGTTGGGTTAGGTTGGGTAGGTTGGGTTGGTTGGGTGGGTTGGGTTAGGTTGGGTTAGGTTGGGTTAGGTTGGGTTAGGTTGGGTTAGGTTGGGTTAGGTTGGGTTAGGTTGGGTTAGGTTGGGTTAGGTTGGGTTAGGTTGGGTTAGGTTGGGTTAGGTTGGGTTAGGTTGGGTTAGGTTGGGTTGGTTGGGTTAGGTTGGGTTAGGTTGGGTTAGGTTGGGTTAGGTTGGGTTAGGTTGGGTTAGGTTGGGTTAGGTTGGGTTAGGTTGGTTCAGTTTTATTATGTTCGGTTAGGTTCCGCTAGGATTGTTTAGGTTAGGTTTAGCTACATTCGGTTAGGTTCCGTTTAGTTTAACCAAATCGAACCGAACCGAACCAAACCGAATCTAACGGTTCGATTTGGTTTGGCTTGGTTTGGTTGGTTCGACTCGGTTCGGTTCGGTTCGGTTTGGTTCGGGTAGGTTTTCAGTTTGATTATGTTTGGTTAGGTTCGGCTAGGTTTAATTTGTTTTGATTAGGTTCAGCCAGATTCGGTCTGGTTCGGTTCGGTTCGTTTCGAATCGGTTCGGTTAGGTTCAGTTTTGTTCGGCTAGGTTTGGTTCAGTTTGATTATGTTTGGATAGGTACCGCTAGGTTCAGTTTGTTTCGGTTAGGTTTAGCTACATTCAGTTAGGTACGGTTTAGTTTAACCAAATCGAACCGAACCAAACCGAACCGTTAGATTCGGTTTGATTTGGTTCATTTCGATACGGATCGGTTCAGTTTGGTTTTGTTTGGTTAGACCTTCGATAAATTTAAAAAAAGTAAATAATTATTAATTTTTAGTGTTTTAAGGAATAAAAATTGATATAATGTTCAATTAAACTAATTTGTAATTGTAAAAATGTAGGAATCATAATTTCTTGATTTTGTTTTGAATTTCATGCTTCTTTAAAAATTGTGCATTTTCATAAAATGACCAAAAAAACTGACCCGATTTCGATCAGTGACCTTAGTTATTTCAAGTTTTTGTTAACAGCTGATAGACGTCAGGGACCGTTTTGTTTCAGTTTGAAATGAGAAAATGCTTCTTTTGTAGCAATTTGTATGGGTTTGAGGGGGTTTTAGGAATTTTTCAATTTCAATTTTTTTAACAAAATATACGATTTTCCGCAATTTTTTTTTTAGAAATCACTATAAAATGGTCTAAAATTATCATTTTTCAAAAAACTTCGTGGTTTTAAGAAAAGTGGTAAAACGTACCAGACCCCTGAAATGTGTTGCAGTCTAGGACAACTGGGCGCCGCCAACTCGGCGCCACCAACTGGGCGGCGGGCCAACTGGGCGGCAGGCCAACTGGGCGCCGGGCCAACTGGACGCCGAGCCAACTGGGCGCCGGACTAAAATATTTTTTCTTGATGCAGATGAAAAACAAAATAGATATATTATTATTTATGCAACAACATCTTTAAAAAATCCTTTACGTAATATTCTTGAAATTTGGTTTTGTTAGAGTTAAATCCATTAAGTCGAGTGTTGAAATTTTGGTACGTCTAGAGTTCTGGTAATCTGATAACATAAAATTTACGTTTTTGATTACCAGAATGGCGAATCCAAAATGGCGGATTTTTTATTTTTAAACCGATTTGTCTCAAACTTGAAAGTTTGAAGTGTTTGGGATCACTTAATACAGTTTTACCCTCAAACTTAAAAAAATTAAAATGGCGGATCCAAAATGGCGGACTGTCTTATTTATGCATCGATATGTATCGAATATGGAACTTGGCGGTGTTTTAAGTCGCAGAACACTACACCTACCAAATTCAACACTCGACTGAATAGATGTTGAAATTTTTGTATAAATAACATATTTATTTTGTTTTTTATCTGCACATTTTATCGAAAAAAAATAGTCCGGCGCTGAGTTGGCCCGGCGCCCATTAGGCCCGGCGTGGCGTCCTGTTGGCGGCGCCGAGTTGGCCCGGCGCCCAGTTGTCCCATTCCACATTAAAATTTTAAGTTCCGAAATTTCATCTTACTCGAGCATAACTTGTAGTCCACCCAAGAAGAGAAGAGTTGAAGAAGACCCTTGTTTAAAGAAAGAAAATATTTTACCTGGAAGGTACAACATTTGTGAAGTTCTAAGATGAAAACAATAATTTTAATACATCGACTGCACTTAGCATGCTTAAAAATTCTTTTTACTCTTTTTTTTTACTGAAGAGAATTTTGTAAACACAGTACACACAAATAAGTATTCATGAATTATTTATTATTCAAACAGAAAATTGTTGATAAAAAAATTCTAGTGGAGTTAAAAATTTTTATTTTGCGCCGCGACTGCCCTTTTTTATCCAAGACAAGCAAATAGAATATTTTTGCGATGTTGCATGTGTCCGGACTTACCAAATCGAAATTCTATTTTCATCCCTATCTTGCTCATTAAATTCTTACTTGTATTGGGTCAATTGCGATAAAAGCTTGATATAATGGCAATTTAGGCCCATGCCGGGTCTACCCTGCGGTGTTGAGGAGGAAACGCCACTTCATCTAATCTGCCACTGCGTAGCAAGACAAAGAACTAGGGCGAAAATATTCGGACCTGGACAGATAGAGCCTCAAGATCTTGAGGAAATATCACCAAACAAACTGATCTGCTTCATAAAGGAGATAGGTATTGGTGATATTTAAGTTGGGATGAGCCACAATAGACCACTTGAGTCGCAGTGGAGAGGCGACAGTCGCACCACTCATAATCAAACCTAACCTAACCTACCCGTAGGGTATAGAAGTCATTGTTTGGTACCGATGAAAGAAGATTTGTGTTTATTTTATTTGGATCGCAGAGATGTAGAGGAAGGTCGTTGTTTTGAAATTTAGAAGCTATGTTTCGTGTCTTTATGTCACTCCATAGGTTTTTTGAATTTTTCAGGTTCCGATTAATAAAGATTTTTTTTTCTTGTCGCAATAAACTTGTAGTTAAATTTCTTAATTGTTTGTAGCTTTCCCAGTCCCTTTGATTTGAGGTTCTTTTAAATTTTTTATGCGTTTTATTTCTAAGTTCTATTAAAAATTTGATGTTATCTGTCATCCATGGTTCGTTTTTCTTTGTAAAACGAGAGCGTGTTAAAGGAGGGTGTAGGTCTAGTAGAGAATTAAAAATTTGAATTAACAAAGTGAATTTTTTCGTTGATGGTGTTTTGAACATAAATATTTTTCCACGGTATGGCCTGTAGATCTTGGTAAAATTGATTCCAGTTTATGTGTTTAAAAGGCCTGTATTCTTTGAAATTTATTGTTTTTGGAATATGAGATACTCTGAGATGGGCATAAACACAATCATGATCAGAGATTTCTGGAACCGATATAGTTCCGGTATTTTCAACCTCTATATCTGCACTAGTGAGTATTAAATCAAGTAGAGTGGCTGTAGCACCTCGTGGGCATTTCTATATTTTGATTTAATCCAACAGTTTCTATCAAATCACTGAAATTTTTTACGGTAAAAGCTGATGTGTCAAATAGGTCTATGTTAAAATTTCCCAAACATAGCAAACTATCTCCCATAGGAATAACACTGGCTAAAACTGTTTCAAATGATCTTATAAAATCAGTTTCTAAGCAGGTTTGGGGCCTATATACGCAGCCTATAATAAATACTTTTTTTGAAATTTTTACTTTTAGCCAAAGTTGTTCATACGAATTGTTATCAGATTCTGGTAAATTTTTTATAATTGTACAGTTAAAGCAGTTTTTTATAAAAATACCTACTCCACCCCCTCTTCCCTGCCTATCGTTCCGATAAAAAGAGTAGCCATCGATTGAGATTGCTTGTGTATGAATAAAGTTTTGTAACCACGTTTCAGATATACCTATTAAATCAAATTTTTGGTTTATTATTAAAAATTTTATATCTCCAAAGTGTGGCACCATCGATCTGGCATTTAAGTGACCAGTATTTAGGATTTTATGCGACATTTTAATCTGCTTTTTTAAACGACAAATCTATGGTTTATTATTAGTAATTGTCTTTTTGTTTTCAGCATAAGAAATACCCACTATGCAAAAAAGGCAAAAAATGTGAACAGAAAGATAAGAAAGGAAACAATAAAACTTTATGATTTTTGTTAGTATATATATATATATATATATATATATATATATATATATATATATATATATAGGGTTTAACGCAAAATTAATAGTAAATGGCTACGAGATTTTTTATTAAACTAGTTTAAATACCTAAAAAAGAAAAATAATAATAATCTTAATCTACACTAATCTAAAATAATAGTGTTTTTTTATGCCTAGTCGTATTAATATTTTCCAAGATACCTAGACGGGAGCTTTGGCGAACCGGTTCTCCTGATTGTTTATTAGTATTATCCTGGATTTTTTCGTATCTTTCGCCTCTGTGGGGACTCTTGTTAGAAGTTGTATTTAATATTTGTTTTTCTCCAGTCTCGGTGAGGGATTCTTTGTTGCTGAGTTCTACTTCTGACAGTTCTGATTCGGCTTCACTTGCAATTTCTTTTAGGTTATCAAGCTCCTCTAATGTATTGTTACAAATTTAAGTTATTTAAATTTTATAATTGGAATTTATTTAGGTTTAGTGTAGTATTAGGTTGATTTATCTTAAGGTTGTATTCTTAGTCTAGGTTTTAGTTGCGTTATCTGTGACTTGCGGTCGTAATAATACGAGAACTTTCCGGACGTCGAAGGCTGCCGGAAAGTTCGAGAGAGATGGACGATCCTATATATAGGGCCGGGGTCGCGCACCAGTCGGTCAGTCACAGACAACGTACTGTAGTGGTCGTGAGATATATTAACACGAAGTTAATAGACCGATTATAGTAGTGAATTATTAGCAAGTTATTCGTAAGTTTAAGTGCGTGTTTTTGTACATAATTTGTCGAAATAAATTGACGTATCGTTTTTAACAATTGCGAGTTTTAATTTGTCGTTGTGAACCCGTAACAATTGGTGTCAGAAGTGAGATTAAAAGAAATAAATAGTGCAAAGACTATCCTTACACAGTACCACCGGCTAGGACAATTAAAAAAGAAGAACAGTAAGTGATTTTGCCAGAATATTCGGAACTGAATAGTGCAAAGACTACCCTTACATATTACCACCGGATAGGACAATTGGACAGAAAAACAGTAAGTGATTTTTCCAGAATATTCGAAGAAGTTCGATATTGTTTTATTCAAAAACTCAAAGAGATACTTAAGAACCGACTTCGACATTAACTTTACAGTCCAAAAATTGATAATTAGAGAGATTTTCTAGAATATTCTATAACATTCTACGACGTTCTATTCAAAAACTAGAAGAAATATACAAATACCGACTTCGACATTAGATTAGTAATTTTAAAAGTAAGAATCAGAAAGAATTTCTAGAACATTCCATCACTTTCTACGACGCTCTATTCGAAAACCAGAAGAAATATCCAAAAAGAGACTTCGACATTAGCTTAGTAATTTCAAAAGTAAGAACTAAAAAAGAATTTCTAGAAGATTCCATAACATTCTACGTCGTTCTATTCAAAAACTAGAAGAGATATACAAATACCGATTTCGACATTAGTTTAGTTATTTCAAAAGTAAGAATTAGAAAGAATTTCTAGAAGATTCCATAACATTCTACGACGTTCTATTCAAAAACTAGAAGAGATATACAAATACCGATTTCGACATTAGTTTAGTTATTTCAAAAGTAAGAATTAGAAAGAATTTCTAGAAGATTCCATAACATTCTACGACGTTCTATTCAAAAACTAGAAGAGATATACAAATACCGACTTCGACAGTAGCTTAGTTATTTTAAAAGTAAGAATTAGAAATTATTTCTAGAATATTCCATAACATTCTACGACGGTCTATTCGAGAACCAAAAGAGATAATCAAAAAGTGACTTCTACATTTGCCTAGTAGCAGAAAGAGTAGCATTTACCAGTATATTCCAGAACATTCCATTAGGTTCTTTTTAAGAATTTAAGTGATTTATCAGGAAGTTGATGCTTACTAGACAAGGATCGGCAAAGATGGAAGATCTAACTAAAATGATACAGGCTCTAGCAGCTCAAATGGCTCAAAATCAGAATGATATGAAACAGACCATGGAAGAAAACTTCCATCAGATAAAGAGCAACTCCGAACAGCTGAGAGAAGAGTTCAAGACTGCAACCGAAGATCTTAAGGAAGAAATAACCCAAAGAATGCATAGTGTAGAACAAAGGGTACAAAATAATTTGCAGAATGTAGAAGAAACGGTACAAAATGTTAAAGAGAAGGTACAAAATGTTGAAGAAAAGGTACAACATGTTGAAGAAAAAGTGGAGAACGAACTACAGAATGTAAGGGAAGAAGTTTTTCAAACCATGGAAGAAAAATTCCAGGACGTGTCGAAACAGCTTATACAGCTTCAGAAAGAACACAACAAAATAAAAGCTCAGGGATGTGTCGTGAATTCCAACCAGAACATTAAGCCTCCAAATTTTGACGGTACGTCCTCCTGGTCCACCTACAAACAACAATTTGAAGCTGCCGCCGCTGCAAATGGTTGGGACGAGGACGAAAAAGCTAGAGCGTTGTTAGTAGCTCTACGGGAACCTGCACTCGGACTTTTACGGTCCATTCCAGTCGAACAAAAACAGAATTATAACGCTTTAGTGGCAGCGCTAGAAAGAAGGTATGGAGACGAACACTTGCGAAATTTACATTGGTCAGAATTAAATGTTCGTCAGCAAAGAGCAGGGGAGTCATTACAAGAGTATGAAGCGGATATCAGGAGACTGATGTACTTGGCTTACCCAGAAATGCCAGAAAATTACAGAGATCCCTTCACGGTAGATCGCTTTATTAACGGCTTGCGAGACACGGACTTAGCAAAATTACTTCGTCGAGAACGCTTCCATAACAGCAGTGAAGTGTTGATTCGAGCTCTTGAAATTGAATCATCAAATAATATGTCCAGGCCAAAAGTAAGAGCTGTTTAAATTGAGGAGGGAGAAGAAATAAGCACTGGAGATGAGGTCAACTTAAAAACGCTAAACCAACTGTTTCAATCACTGATAGAGAAGATTGATTCTTTGAAAGAAAGTAGACGATCCCCTCCAAATGTAAAGTGTTTCAGATGCGGACGTACAGGGCATATTCAACGGGATTGTCGTGTCCAAATGAGGTCTCGCTCACCATCTAGTGGGACAGAGTACCGAAGAAGGGATCAGGAAAAACTAAAACTAGTCAACGCACAGGGGCGGGTGTTGGCTAATGGGAATTTAGCCCCCAAAATTTACTCTATCAAGAGCCTAAAACATACTGCTGACAGTCTTAACATCGACGGACTTATTAATGGAAGAAAAGTTAATATAACAGTAGACACTGGTGCTGCCATATCATTGCTTAAGTTCAAAATTGCAACGAGATATAAAATTCGACCAACAGAAAAGAAAATAACACTTAAGACTGTGACTGGAGAATCCGCCGACGTGTTGGGGCAGAAGACATAGACCTACAGCTGGGGAGGTTGAAGATTCGCCACTCGGTATTAGTTGCAGACATAGAAGACGAATTTATTTTGGGAATGGACCTGATAAGTAAACATGGATTTGCGTTTGATAATAAACTTAATACCCTAAGGTTTGGGAACGAAAAGTTCATTTTGTCAAATATCACATCAATAAAGAACCAATAAAGGTAGTGGCAGTATGCACAACAAGACTAGTCGGTAACAGTGAGACCATAATTTTTGGGAGGCTGGAAAGTAAAACATCAAGCTGCGTCGGACTCATAAGCCAACAAAACACACCCAACACCTACCTCGTTGCAAAATCACTAGTTAAAACCGATAAAGACATCCCGATTAGAGTAGCCAATATTTTCCCAAATACTGTCAAAATTAATAAGGGGGAGGTGGTAGCATTATTTGAACCAGTACAGAAAGTAACAAGATGTGAAGAGCCAACTTCCGAGGATACAAGCAAGTTACCAATGGAGGTACTTCAGCAATTTGAGTCAACTTGGCAACATCTCACTCCAGAAGAATTTAGTAAAGCGAGAGAGTTTATAGAAGAACAAAGTAATATCTTCGAAGCTAGGAGTAGTTCGGGACGCACAAAACTTATTCAACATGCTATCAACACTGGCGATGCCCAACCGATAAGACAACCCCCAAGAAGACTACCAATGGCCAAGCAAGAAGAAGTTCACAATCTCATTAATAAAATGCTCAGCGACGGTGTTATTGAAGAGTCATCAAGTCCTTGGTCATCTCCTGTGGTGTTGGTCACTAAAAAGGATGGAAGTACTAGATTTTGTGTCGACTACAGGAAACTTAACGATGTGACCAAGAAAGATAGTTACCCACTGCCAAGAATAGACGACACATTAACAACATTGGCAGGATCATATTGGTTTTCTACTCTTGACCTGAAAAGTGGGTATTGGCAAGTAGGAATCTTTGAAAGAGATAAAGAGAAGACTGCATTCTCTGCTGGAAGTGGACTTTATCAGTTTAATGTGATGCCATTTGGCCTGTGCAATGCCCCAGCTACATTT
Organism: Aspidapion aeneum; assembly: GCA_963576565.1. Taxonomy (NCBI): domain Eukaryota; kingdom Metazoa; phylum Arthropoda; class Insecta; order Coleoptera; family Brentidae; genus Aspidapion; species Aspidapion aeneum. The sequence goes on from OY755039.1 coordinate 52,377,412, forward strand.
GAAAGACTAATGGAAGTCGTTCTACGACGCCTTACTTGGAAAACCTGCCTAGTCTATTTGGATGATGTCATAGAAATGGGGAAATCATTTCAAGATCATCTAGATAATTTACGAGAAGTATTCTCAAGAATCAGGAACGCAAATCTTAAATTGAACTCAAAGAAATGTTTTCTGTTCCAAGAAAAAGTTGAGTTTCTGGGTCACGTCGTTTCCCGAGAAGGCATCCATACCGACGAAAAGAAGTTACAGGCAATAAAAGAATGGCCTCAACCTCGTGACAAACATGAATTGAGAAGCTTTTTGGGTCTGTGTACATACTACAGACGATTTGTAGAAGGATTCGCCAAAATAGCGTCTCCATTACATAGACTTACAGAAGATAAAGCTTCTTACAAATGGAATACCGAATATGACCAAGCATTTAGAAGACTAAGAGCAGCATTATGTTCTAGTCCGATTCTTGCATATCCCATTCCAAAAGGAAAATTCATATTAGATACTGATGCGAGCAACGATGGCATAGGAGCAGTACTCTCCCAAGTACAAGATGGAGAAGAACGGGTCATCGAATTTTTCAGCAAGAAGGTATCCAAACCAGAGAGAAATTATTGTGTTACTAGAAAGGAGCTCCTAGCCATAGTTAAATCCGTAGATCACTTTCACAAATATCTCTACGGACAAGAGTTTCTGATTAGAACGGATCATGCTGCGTTACAGTGGCTCATGAAAATGAAACAACCTGAGGGGCAAGTCGCGAGATGGATAGAAAAGCTACAACAATACCATTATCAAATTAAGCACCGAGCGGGAAGGGTGCATAATAATGCAGATGCATTGTCCAGAAGACCTTGCCCTGAGGATTGTAAACATTGCATGAAAATTGACCAGAAAGAAGGAATTACCTACGTGCGCCAGATAAAGTTAGAACCAGATGAAGAATGGATGTCGGCTTCGATTAGAACCACACAACTTAACGACAAAGATGTAGGACCTATCTTGCGATTGAAAGAAGAGAACAAGCCACGACCATCATGGCAAGATATCGCAAACCAAGGGGTGATATTCAAATCACTGTGGGCACAATGGGATTCACTGATAGTAGAAGAAAACATCCTTAAACGTACCTGGGAAAGTGCCGATGGCCTTACTGTGGTTAATCAAGTAGTGGTTCCTAGGAGCATGGTAGACAATATAATGGCCGAATGCCATGGTGGAAAATCAGGCGCGCACCTAGGCATAAATAAAACCATGGACAAAATTCGAAACCGATTTTATTGGGTCAATTACTTTTAAGATGTGAAAAACTGGTGCCGCCGATGTTCGACTTGTGCAGCCAGCCAAGGTCCCAAAACAAGGTCCAGAGGTCAAATGAAACAATATAACGTAGGTCTGCCATTCGAACGCATTGCTATTGATGTGGTCGGACCATTTCCAGAAACTAAATAGGGCAACAAATACATCCTTGTTGTCATGGATTACTTTAGCAAATGGCCAGAAGTTTTTGCTTTGCCTAACCAAGAGGCCGCTACAGTTGCAGAAGTTCTGGTAAATGATGTTTTCAGCCGATTTGGCATTCCTTTGGAACTACATTCAGATCAAGGAAGAAACTTTGAATCAAAGCTCTTCCAGAATCTCTGTGACCTTTTAGGAATACATAAAACACGGACTACTGCTTTACATCCGCAGTCAGATGGCATGGTTGAAAGATTTAATAAAACAATAGAAGAACATCTTTGCAAAGTTGTTGATGAGCATCAAACAGATTGGGACCAATATATTCCATTGTTTTTGATGGCCTATAGAACCGCCATTCACAATACGACAGGAGCTACTCCATCTAGTATCCTGTTTGGTAGAGAACTGCGTTTACCATGTGATATCATGTTTGGTTCACCTGAAGAAGCACACTTAGATGTTAATGACTATGTCGAACGTTTAAGGCAAAAGCTGCATGATATCCATGAAGTGGTTAGAGAGCGAATAGAAATAGCCAGTGACCGCATGAAAGCGAGATATGACCTGAAAGCAAACTCTTCAGGGTTCAAAGAGAATGATCAAGTCTGGCTATACAATCCTCAACGCAAGAAAGGAAGACCACCATGGGAATGGCCTTATAAAGTTGTTAAGAGAATTAATGATGTAGTCTACCGAATCCAGAGAAGCCCGAAGTCCAAGATGAAAGTTGTTCATCTAGACACACTAAAACCTTACCTGGAAAATATTGATCGAGACGATCAAACTTGAAGAGGAGGATAGTGTTACAAATTTAAGTTACTTAAATTTTATAATTGGAATTTATTTAGGTTTAGTGTAGTATTAGGTTGATTTATCTTAAGGTTGTATTCTTAGTCTAGGTTTTAGTTGCGTTATCTGTGACTTGCGGTCGTAATAATATGAGAACTTTCCGGACGTCGAAGGCTGCCGAAAAGTTCGAGAGAGATGGACGATCCTATATATAGGGCCGGGGTCGCGCACCAGTCGGTCAGTCACAGACAACGTACTGTAGTGGTCGTGAGATATATTAACACGAAGTTAATAGACCGATTATAGTAGTGAATTATTAGCAAGTTATTCGTAAGTTTAAGTGCGTGTTTTTGTACATAATTTGTCGAAATAAATTGACGTATCGTTTTTAACAATTGCGAGTTTTAATTTGTCGTTGTGAACCCGTAACAGTATGTAATGTGTTCAGTTTTTCAGAAGTATAGAGTTCACCATTTATTTCTAAATGAAAACCTTTTATCTTTGCGTTTAACTGCTTAGATTTATATTTTTTTTTTGTTTTAAATGTTTCCTTAAAACTTTATATTTTTCTTAATCAGCTGGACAGAGATCGTTCGAGATTGAAACACCAGTATTTTGGAGCTTTTTAACGTTGCTGAATATAATTGTTTTGCTAACAAATCTGACAAACTCTACAATTATGGGCGCATCTTTCTTTTTTCCTAGTTTGTACACATTACTAATATCTTTATGTTCAAGATTTATTTGTAACAACCCGTTAATTTTTCCGGTAACATGTGTAAATAAATCATCGTTGAGAGAGTTCTAATCCGTGTATTAGTATGTTGTTTTTCCGAATTTTACGTTCAATATGCAGGTTTTGACTTTCTAATGTAGATACTCTTCTGTTAGTTTCAATCTGTTTTTGTTCCAAGGAACCTACGGCTGACGTTATTTTTTCCTCAATTTTTTTTGTTTGTTCTGCATTAGCTTTAAGTAAGATATTTAACAAAGTTCATTCAGAGTTGCTTAGATCTTCTTCAGTCATATTCAACTTGTGGTACCCTGTATAGTATAACGTTCTAGCAGTCGGACAGCGACAAAAAATGAATAATATTTATTTATTGGCTTGTCAAGAGTGTTTTTTTATATTTTACTGCTTACATAATGGACTTACGTACGTAAGGGCTTCGTCAGTTACTGGAATTGATATTCGATATTTGATTTGTCGTCGATTGGTACTAGTTTTCGTTTATATTTATTACTTTTTCCCGTAAAAATTTAACATTTATTGTGTAACGTCGTAAAATTTGTCATTTTCATACAAAGACGGTAAAAGTTCTTCTTCTATGGAAAAAATTACCAGCGCGTGTATCATTTTTGATCGTAACTGGAAGTTAAGATTACAAAGTTTTTTAGTTTCACTAAAAATTTTACATAGATTTAACTTTTAGGCACTTAAAATGTCAGTCTTTATAAATTACTGATAATTAATTTTTTAATGTGTCTATATCAAACTGTTTTTATATGCATTTCCTAAACTATCAATACATTTTTTGGGAAAATTTTTCGAATATTCATCGAACTTGGAGGTGTGTAGTACTGCTACAAATTCTAATTTTTTAAAATCTTTAATCCTTGTTTGTAACTGAAAAGTTATATTATCCAAAATTTCATAATATAGTAAATTATATTCCTTAAAAAGAGTTTCCTCAGAATTTTTAAGGACAATTGGAGGTCCTGTTACATTTTTAGTTTTCTCGAATATATTTTCAAAAACTTCATATTTATCTTGTAATCTTGAACAGCATACCTATTTTAATTTGAGTGATGCACATATTTACATCTAGGTTAACTTGTTGCAAAAATTGATACAGGATATTTTATTAGTGGTAAATATCTTAAAAATTAAAATCAAAAAAAAAACATTTAAAACTTTCAGTTTTTGAGAAAACCTTGTGCCTTAAGTGTAGACTCTGAATTTGAAGCTTCGAGAAAACTCCTTGTCACTTTTTTTTGTCTAGACTTAACATATTTAAGCCTGGCGTTGGTCTACTATTTTTCAAGATTTCCGTCTTTTCAAGATTACTGCGGCCTTGAAATGTTACATTTATCAATGACGCAACACTGTCATGTAGAGGAAAACTCATTTTTAAAAAAAAAAGACAGCATAAGCAAAGTTTTAATAAAAGCTCAAAACAATGACTAATTAGGTAATCGGTTCGCGAATGACTCAAAACAGGTGGCGGGTGTTACATAATTTGCATGGATGCGACAAAATCTTACCAGCGATTTATTTAATTGATAGATTCGCATTATAAAGTTTTTAGTCTTCGAACGACCTCAATAATTTTCCGCCCCGTAATGTGGACCAGACGCGATATGATCACCCGCAGCGTAAGTGAAGCGGAGCTGCCCGTCGCCTCATGGAAACCCAAAATTTAGCGAATTCTAAAGCCAAGTTTATGCAGGGAAAAATATTTTTTTGAAATATTTTATTATTTTATATTATATTATTAAAAGCATTCCAGTAAAACAAAAAACTAAGGGTTTTGTGCTTTAAATTATGTAAGGCCAGCGTGGCATGCTGATGCACACAAATTTATCACTTTTTTAAGCGCCTCACCTAACCATGCAGTCAAGCGCGCGAGTCACAGAAGATTTCGATTTAGTCCGCTAGGGCCAATATGTTATGGCGCCAGTTGCGAATGTCGATTCAGTTTTCATTTCATGTTGTAGGTTCCTTTTTATCTGGGGATTTAATGAAACAACACAAAGTTTAAGTAGCAGAGGGCGAAAAAGCTTGATAAATAATTTAAAATTTAGTTAAATTTTTTTTCAGTTGGTGAGGCGCCGCCTCACTTGCGTCATCTGACGAGCCGCCACTGGTGCCATTCCATAGGTAACTACTTGTATTTTTCTTCATAATTTGTTATTAGAGTTAAGAGTGGTTAATAAATGTCATTAAACACTCTTCATAGTGTCGACAATAAATCTGCACAATTAGTTTCAGAAAAACTACAATTTTAATCCATAATTTAATAAATTTTCACCCAATCAACTAGTTTTTAGAAAAATATACACATAACCTTAAACTGTTGATAATTGTCGAATAATGTAGTGACGTATCGGAGTATGTTCCAAAACCATCAAAACTGACGCATGCACAGTAACCGAAATCCTGTCTACCCGAGAAAGCAACATTAAGAATTAAATAGGGGTCCTGGCTTCAAGTACCCCGTGTGGTAATGCATGGGTATGCCCCATGTTTATGCTCTTACGTATTTGGATGTTCCTAATTACCCTCCTCTCCCCTACTTGTCTACATCAAATCAAACCAAACTTTACCAAAACCAAACCAAACCAAACCAAATGAACCCATATTTAGCCAAAACTAAATGAACTAATTCTAACCTGCGCCAGGTATCCCCGAGTTAGCGGTGTCAAATCAGTGGCGCCGAATATAACCTAATCCTAACCTGCGCCGGGTATTTTGCACCGAACTAACTCGCGCCAAATCGTCGCGCCGAATCAGACCTAAGCACCGAATTGGCGGCGTCGAATCAGTGGCGCCGAATATTACCTAATCCTATCATGCGCCGGGTATTCCGCACCGAATCAGCCGGTGCCAAATCGCTCGCGTTGAATCAGACCACTGCGCCGAATCGGACCCCTGCGCCGAATCGGACCCGTGCGCCGAATCGGACCGCTGCGCCGAATCGGAACCCTGCTCCGATTTGGCAGCCTCGAATCCGTAAAATCTGTCAACTAGAGTAGGGTAGTAAAATAAACGGCTTTTTGTTACAAATTACTTTATTAATGTCATCGTAAACTAATGGTAACTAATATGTTCATCCAGTCAAGAAATTGAGAAGATTGTGGATTAAGTAAAATCCACTGTTGGATAAAGAATACTTCAAAACTTCGTTTTGACGAGCAAAATCCAATTTTCTTTTTTTTATACCTAATTATAAAATTTTCTATATCTGAAAAATCCCCTTCTTTAGCCAAGGACTTCTCTGATTTTTGTCATGGAATTGAGTTTATTTTTAGGCACAAATTAATTTACTTGGCCAAAAAAAAGCTAAGGGCTTTCTTATTTTATGGCTTGGTCACATAGACTAGTGCATACAGGGCCGTACCAAGAAAAAAATATCGGGGGGGGGATTAAAAAAATTGAATAGAAGTTTGGCTGTTGTTCAATTTTTTTGTTTTATTTTTGTTGCTGAGAAATCCCTTTTAACACACTTTATGGATAATTTCGCTGGGGATTGGTCCCCTTGAGTTTTATGTAAACTATTTTTTTACAAAATCCAAAATTTTCTGAAAAAAATTTTAAAAAACGGTTTTGATTTTTATCTGAAACAATTTTTTTATTTTCGACAATATTTGAAGAAAACACTATTTGTGTTCCTAACACCAATCCAATCAAATTATCAATTTTTATCGAAACATTTTTTAGATTTTGGAGGAGATTTGGTTTTCCTAAAGCAATTATATACCCCTAAAATCTCACCCCAAAACTTGAATCGAGTCTAATTTTATTTTTCTATCATCAACTTTAATTTTTGCCTGCCAAAAGGTTCATTAGGATAATAGGATTGAGTTTAGGTTTAGGTCACTTGGCTGAAGAAGTAAAGAATATTACCCAGTCATATTATGTGAAAAAACCCTAAAACTTGTAAAAGGTAGCTGAAAGCTTGATTTTTGTATAATTATTGCTTAGCATTTGCGACACATCTCCACATATTCTCCCCCAAAATCACCCTTGAGCTTCGCTAGATATAAGGCCCCACAGGTCCTAAAAAATCAGTATTTTGCGATTTTCTCGCAGACTAACAACTGTTTCAAAAAAAGTTAAGTAAGAAAAAATACGCAAAATTACTCCGTCTGTAATTCAAATTAAAAAACAAACTTGCCTAAGATTTAAAAATATGTATTTTAAAAGAATGTTTTTTTTTATTTATTTTTGTACAGAACACCATGTTCTTAAATTTAGTTTTTGTTTCTTAAAAGTCAAACAACTTTAAATAAGGCTTAGGCCAATGGTCAATAATATCCGGACCGCCAATGGGACATGTCAAATAATATTTTTGTACAATTAAGCACTGTATGAGAAAAAAAAGCGTACATAAAAAAAGTTCAACTTCGGGGTAGAAACAAACAGCTTTAAAATGTGCGCCAATGTACACAATTTTGTTATATTTGAAATTCTATTGAAACTGCTATTAATAGAAAAAATAGTGTGTCACTAAAGTTGAATGGGACAAAGGGGTTTAAACAAAATAAATGTAACCTAAGAGTGGTTTTTTAAGGGTTTAAAATTATAAACATGAGTACAAAAAGTTTTACCGAATTGTCGTTGTATCATGATTTTTCTCCAAACATATATGTGTATACTAAAAGCTTTAGTTTCTATGATATCTAAAGAAAATAATTTATCAATGTACATATAGCCTGGTTTTTGACAGTCTTGGCGAAAAATCTTGACATAAAAAACTAAAAATTGCATAAATACGAGTATTTGTTAAAACTTTATGTAAGTACCTCTGTTTATTATTTTCAACCTTTAACAAACCACCCTTATGATAGAGATCATTGCCCTTATGTTTCATTTATTTTGTCTAAACTGTTATGTCATATTCAAGTTTAGTCAAACAGTATTTTTTCTAAAATGTTATAAATATTACTTTAAAATCTGTTAAGCTGGAATTTCAAATAAAATAAAAGTGTGCACATTTGCGCGTATTTTAACACTGTTTCTAGCCAAGAGTTATATATTTCTAATATTACGCTTTTTGTGCCATACAGTTTCTAATTGTATAAAAAATAAATTTTCAAAATCTCAAATAAATTTTCAAAATCTCATTGGTGGTCCGGCTAGTATTAACTACTTTCCTAACCTTTACTTAACATAAAAACCTTTACTTAACATAAAAAAAATACTAAATTTTAGTAAATAATGTTTGATTCAAGTGGGGATCAAGGTTAATATTATAAAGTAATAACATTTTAAAACAAGTTACCTACAGAGTGGGAAAAAAATTAAATATTAAAAAATATTTTTTTACTACTGACGAGAAAATCACAAAAAACTGATATTTAGAACATAGCCTCATATCTAGCGGAGCTCAAGGAGGATTTTGGTGGAGAATATGTAGGGATGTGTCTCAGATGCTAAGGAATAATTATACAAAATTCCAGCTTGCATCAATTTTTTTCAGGTGAATTTCTAATGTGACTGGGCTAATAATTGGCTTAAGAAGAAAACAATAAATATACTCTAATTTTCGACGGCTTTGTTAATTACCCGAACTAGTGGCTCATAAACGATCTCTCTTGCATGTCTTCCTATCGAAAAATCGATGTGGTTGAAGAATGGAAGATCTATTTTTCGAATTCCATAACGTGCCTGCTTCGGTAGCGTCCGATAGAGATTAAGAGCATCCTTAAATGAAAAAAAAACATATTGAGGACCTAATAAGCTGTAAGAGTGCCAGACAGTATTTTGACAGTTTTACATTTCGTTTGCTATAAGAACCGGAATTATTACTGCTTTCCTTTATTAAAGAAAAATAAACGACCCATTCGATTGTGGTATATCAATTTTGAAAAAGCAGTCTTCAATGTAAAACTGTCAGAATACTGCCTGGCACTACAACTGCCTGGCTTTGGTACAATAGGGACTTATTGCAATAAGGCCAGGCAATAATTGGGCCGGGCACTAATCTGACAGCTTTCCATTGAAAACTGACAGATGATCTTTCGAAATTAACATACGAAAGTCTAATTTATAAATCCAGTCGTTTATTTTCCATTAATAGTGACGGCACTATTAATGCCGGCTCTTACAATACACACAGGCCTAATTTTGAAAGAAAACAGCTGTTCTTATAATGCGAAACTGGCAATATAGGACCCGGCACAATTAGTGCCTGACACTATTGCAATAAGTCTCTAATAGGTCCTTATTAGAAAACTCGGGGAGCAGTAAAATCGCCTACAAATATCTGTGCCTATTTCGCATCTAATTCAACGCAGCAAATAGTCCGAAAATCACTATAATACGAGGGACACTATAAAAGTTTTTAAATACAGAAAAACTACAAGGTTTTTTCAAAAAAATGTATTTCGTTCCGTATGCCGATAACCGTTCAGTTAGTTTTTGATATTAGTATTTAGTTTTTGAGTTTTGAGGATTTTTCAAAAATTATGCAAAATTTTTACAATTGTTCAAATTTTGGCCAGTTTTAAAGGTTCGAATCACTTAAAACCTTTTCGAAAATGGGGCTTAAGTTTCGAAAAGCCACTTGTATTTTATATGATCTGGCCCAATATTACCAAGCCTATAATTGTGTAAAATTTTAAGTTGATGTGTTAATTTCTTGGATATTCATTGTCAATCGCGGAAGCATCATTTAAAATTAGATGCATGCCAATTTTGCTATTTTGTCATCTAGATGATGTTACGTAGAAAAAGGTATATTTAAGATCGTCACATGCGTATTGCAACGTTGTTTACAGAAAACAAAAAATATTTTTTAAAGTTTTTGTAATATATATATATATTTATCGGTTTCACAACGTTCTACGTCTTCCGATACCCAATCTCCACTCGTTTCTGTTTGCCCATGATTCATCATCTAGGCCTCTTATTCTTATTTCACTGTCTATTCCTTCTCTCCAGCTTCTCCTCGGCCTTTCTCGTTTTCTTCTGCCAGTTGGTTTCCATTGTAATATTTGTTTAGGTAGTCTTCCATCATCCATTCTTTGAACATGTCCGTACCACACCAGTTGTTTTGTTCTTATATCATCCACTAAAGTACGTTCATCCACTGTCGTAATTTCTCTTATTCTTTAATTTGTAACTCTTTCCCTTTTTGATTTCCCTGCTGCTCTTCTCCAATAGTCTATCTCCGTAGCGGAAAGCATTTGTTCTGCTCTATCTTTGATTGGCCATACATCTGAGCCGTATGTAATATTACTCTTTACAATGGTGTTATATATAAGCTTTTTGTTATGTTTTGATATACTTTGGTCCCAAATTATTCCATTTAATAAAGTTATTGCTTTTCTTCCTTGTACGTTTCTATCTTTTATAGCTTTGTCTAGTGTTCCTTCAGCTGTAATTTTTAGACCTAAGTATTTATACTCATCACAGGACTGAATTCGCTGCCCAGTATTTAAGATTAGATCCTGTTTTGTTCCACCAATACTTTGTCTTATTGATATTAACCTCTAGTCCCCACTTATTGTAATCTTCTATTAGTTTTCGTGTCATATATTCGAGGTCGTCATAATCCTGAGCCATCTGATCATCGGCGAAATAAAAATTATACAAGGTGGTTTCATCCAACGGAATTCCGTTGCCATTTTCTTTTCAATAACTTGGGTTATACAAAAGAGATGATCTAAAATCCATTTACCCGCCCTGAAACCGGCTTGTTCTTCTGCCTCCATATCTTTATATTCGCTCTTCACTTTATTTCTTATTATTTTGTCATATATTCTGCTTAGCGTACTAGTTACAGATATACCTCTATAATTGTCACATATATTTTTCCTTCCTTTTTTGTGTATTGTGGATATATATATGACGCTTTCCACTCAGTTGGTACTACAGCTCCATTTAAATATTTTTGGAAAAAATTCCGTAATCTCCAAAACAGTTCTTCAGTGCCATGTTTAATAAGTTCAGCTGGGGTATTTCCGGTTCCGGCAGACTGACCGCTTTTTAAGATTGTGCACACGTTTTTGACCTCAGAGATTGTGAGGGGTGCTGGAGATCCCATCGTTCTTATGATATTGTCTGTTTCGTCTTCCTTGAATTCTGCTAAAAGTTTCAGTTAAAAGTTTTTTAAAATGCTCATCCCATTCTTTGTCTGGTATTGGTGAAATAATATCTCTGCATGTCTCTTTTTTGATCGATCTTCTAGTTTTCCAGCTTTCGGTACTTCTCCTACCTCCTAAGTAAGAATCTATTTTCTGGCACTTTTGCATTCACGATTGATTCTTCTTATCACTGATAATTCTTCTCACTTTTGATTGCGCTAGAAGCAGAGAAGAATACAAAATCGCGCAATCAAAGTTTTTGTAATATGTTTGATTAAAAATGGAAAAGTTTATGTCAAATAATAAAAATCAGCATTTCTTGCTACATTGTGTCTGCAATTATAAGCCTTTCTATGACAAAAGTGACAAGATATGTAACCAGTGGTTATACGCATGTCTGGTATGTATCTGAAAAGCTTACGGCTGGCAAACACTTCGGACCATTCTGGCATGCGTGTTGTCATTAAAAATGGTTACATTCCCATATTATGCCTAGTATGCGTGTTGGAGCTCATCCGATATTAAATGCAGCTTAACACCTTATCCACAGTTCTCACTTCTATTTCCCTCTTTCTCTAATAGAAAAAGATCTCAAAACTGTATCTTTATATCTTTTTATTAGAAAAAGAGGGCAATAGGAGTAAACCGCAGCCCACGAGAAAGACCGGCCCGGGCGCGGAAATATCACGTGACCGTAGGAGTCCCACAAAAAAACGCCTCATGTCCCGCTGTCATTATAAAACATGTGTGTGTTCAGTTTTGGTATGTTTGTTTACATCAATTTTTTTTTAACGAATTTTATGTGAATTTCATCAAAGTTATTAAAATAACGCAGCCCACGAAAAAGACTGTAGTGGGCTGCGTTAAAATAATTAATGGTTAATGAGTAAATTATAAAGAAAATATCTATATGATAAACAATGCCGCGAACGTGTAATTAGTGTTGTTCCTTGTCGGTCCAACTATAAAACTGAAACCTAATATGTTGCAAACGGGAAAGAAGTGGTAAAAGATAAGATCTTGGATAAGATTGATCAAGTAATAGACATCCTTAGTGACATTTTCGATAGTGAGAGTGAAAAATGTGTTCAGTTGTCATTTCTTATTGAACAATTAGGTCTCTTGAAAAGGTAACCTGATAATCGAAGATATGGTGGATACACTTAAATGTTGGCTTCATTTTTGTTTATCCAGTTATCCAGTGCATACACGTCAATTTACAATTCTAAGGTAATATGTCTTCCGCACCCTCGCAATATTAAAAAACTGATTTGTAAAATATTGTTAACAGATAGTAATCTCTCTGGTAGTGTGAAATATTTAAAAAGTGAGATACAGCTTTTAAATGAACATGAGTTGGTAGTTAACTTACACTTTATTGAAATAGATATTAAATTTTGTGCTGGGTAATTTTTCAAAAAATTATTGACGACCACTACATTCAGTTCATTGAATGAGAAAACCATCTCACTTATTTACAAAATCACTTGTTTCTTTTTAATAAATTATTGTGAAATGTTTTATATTGAAAATTTTTCTTCAGATATCTAGCGAGTGTTTTTGTGGAGAAAAACTATTGTCAAAGCTTGAAAAAATTAGTTTAAGGGCATGTAAAGTTTTTTAAAATAATTTTATTAAAAAGCACCATGATTTAGTGTCTGCTAATAAATCTTTGAATAAGAACTCAAAGATGATGACAGTCAAAGAAAAATTAAAAAACTAAAAGCTTAGGTTTGATATGTCCAATTTTGAAAGACTTGTATAGATTTGAAGTTACTAACGATATTATGTGCCTAATATATGTACCTGAAGATATTAGAGTGCAAATTTTGTATAGTTTTTTATTTTATAGATTCAGTTCTTTTATCCATAATAAACACATATATCAGCAAAATATTTTTTTCAATTTTTGCCTATAAAAGAACAAAAATTTTTTGTTAATTTATTTAAATTGTGTAAAAACATATAATATATTAAGCAATACAATAAGAATCCTGTGACTCCTAAGATCACGTGACCGCCGACTTGCTTATAAAGCGCCATGGCCGGTCTTTATCGTTGGCTGCGAAGTAAACGGAAAGAAGTGAAACTGTGGATAAGGCGTAAGACGTGCGGATCTCATGCAGCGAAGTGCAGCGGCGCACGGAGGTCAGCTTGTCTAATTTACACGATCGAAACCTCAATATCGAACTATTTTCTATCAAAACCAAGTCTCAAAAAAGTGCCCAATTACCTTATTAATAAATCCCAATGCAGAAAATCTAACTCCTTGTCACTTGTCACGACGACAAGTCATAGGCCGCTTGATGTATATTGATCCGCACTTATTCTGCGCGAAAAGGCGATTTTCAAAAGTGCTCCAAGTTGGTAAACCAGAGCTTGTATGGTGATTTCTTCACGTATATTATAAATATAGGTTAGTTTCTTCAATTTTTACTATTAAACTATTTGCAAAGTTTCATTTTGCATATTAAAAAAATTAAATAAATGTTGTGTATTGAATTATTATAATTTTTCAAATATTATTACATACCATTGAGTTGTATAACGCCCTAAAAGGGCGTTAGAGACGGAAAGACAAGGCATTTTTTATTGACCCTATCCAATTTGGTTCCTATGGTCGGGTATTTCTTTTACAATAAAAACAGAGATAGACATTATTGAACATGTGAAACGGACAAAGATAGGGTGATTTTGCATGCTAATAATACCCTAGATAATATAAGGGTACTTTTATCTCTTTCACACTGACGGCATAAGTGCGACAGAAAAGCAGCTGGCTACCTTTAATCCACCTGCCGTATTTTGAGTGATTCTACCTGTCAGTCCGTGTATACAGGGAAAACTGATAGACAATGTTGTCTAAGTACGGAAATGACTTTTTTTGAATTTTGTGCGGGAATATTACAAAAAGAAATCTTAAAACGTTTAAAAACAAGTTTAGAAGTAACTATTTGAGTTTAAACATGGTCCAAAATTGTTTTTTGTGCAAAAGAAGAAAAAAAATCCATAAAAAAACAACATTTCATGGGTAAGTCGTCTTGACGGATAGTTTTTCCTAAAACACGAGAAAGTTCAGTAGCGTCACGATAGATAGTTTTTTCTGCGACCGTGCGATTTTACCCTCACACATTTTGATTCAGAAAGTGTCACTTCCCCGCACTTTTTTTTGCATTGCATGAAAATTAACAAAAAGTATTTGATTTTCTTAAAAATGATTTCTTTTTAAATTCTTACATACCGATTTTTATCCAGTTGTTTTTGTTTTTTCGAACCAAACTTTTGACATGTCACGGTCGAGTTTCATACATCTTGATGAATTGTTACACACACTGATCTATGTTTTTATAAATTTCGATAAATTTAATGTTTTTTGCGGACTTTACAGTAATTTTAAGTTAAATTTTGGTCTTTCATCGCGAAAGTATATATTTATTATTATATGACCACCGCGACCGGTCTACAGGCCGGTATCATATGTTTATGTCCTTTTAATGTCATTTGACTATCATGCTGTCTTACTTAATAAGGTCACTTAGTTTAATTAATAATTTTGTCCTACATAATATAAAAGAAGAATAGAAACCAACAAAAAATTTGTGACACTTCGATTACCCATTTTCTTTGATTGCGATGGATTAGGGTGACCAGATTACGGTTTATTAGGGTGCCCAGAGTGCGCAAAAAATGATTTTGAAAAATTTCCCTAAAAAAATTGAAGACCAAACACTCACTCGCCTCTCAATGTTTATGGTCGCATACACTAATCCTAACTCGATTTCCGACGATTATGGACAATGGTTACCCCCTGGACATAAACCTAACAACTTTTACTATATTTATTAACAATAGGTAGGTTAGGTTTGGTTAGGTTGGGTTAGGTTGGGTTAGGTTGGGTTAGGTTGGGTTAGGTTGGGTTAGGTTGGGTTAGGTTGGGTTAGGTTGGGTTAGGTTGGGCTGGGTTGGGTTAGGTTGGGTTAGGTTGGGTTAGGTTGGGTTAGGTTGGGTTAGGTTGGGTTAGGTTGGGTTAGGTTGGGTTAGGTTGGGTTAGGTTGGGTTAGGTTGGGTTAGGTTGGGTTAGGTTGGGTTAGGTTGGGTTAGGTTGGGTTAGGTTGGGTTAGGTTGGGTTAGGTTGGGTTAGGTTGGGTCAGGTTGGGTTAGGTTGGGTTAGGTTGGGTTAGGTTGGGTTAGGTTGGGCTAGGTTGGGTTAGGTTGGGTTAGGTTGGGTTAGGTTGGGTTAGGTTGGGTTAGGTTGGGTTAGGTTGGGTTAGGTTGGGTTAGGTTGGGTTAGGTTGGGTTAGGTTGGGTTAGGTTGGGTTAGGTTGGGTTAGGTTGGGTTAGGTTGGGTTAGGTTGGGTTAGGTTGGGTTAGGTTGGGTTAGGTTGGGTTAGGTTGGGTTAGGTTGGGTTAGGTTGGGTTAGGTTGGGTTAGGTTGGGTTAGGTTGGGTTAGGTTGGGTTAGGTTGGGTTAGGTTGGGTTAGGTTGGGTTAGGTTGGGTTAGGTTGGGTTAGGTTGGGTTAGGTTGGGTTAGGTTGGGTTAGGTTGGGTTAGGTTGGGTTAGGTTGGGTTAGGTTGGGTTAGGTTGGGTTAGGTTGGGTTAGGTTGGGTTAGGTTGGGTTAGGTTGGGTTAGGTTGGGTTAGGTTGGGTTAGGTTGGTTCAGTTTGAGTATGTTCGGTTAGGTTCCGCTAGGATTGTTTAGGTTAGGTTTAGCTATATTCGGTTAGGTTCGGTTCAGTTTAAGCAAATCGAACCGAACCAAACCGAACCGTTAGATTCGGTTTGATTTGGTTCATTTCAATACGGATGGGTTCAGTTTGCTTTTGTTCAGTTAGACCTTCGATAAATTTTAAAAAAGTTAATAATTATTAATTTTTAGTGTTTTAAGGAATAAAAATTGATATAATGTTCAATTAAACTAATTTTTATTTGTAAAAATGAATTTCATGCTTTTTTAAAAATTGTGCATTTTCATAAAAGGACCTTAGTTATTTCAAGTTTTTGTTGACAGCTGATAGACGTCAGGGACCGTTTTGTTTCAGTTTGAAATGAGAAAATGCTTCTTTTGTAGCAATTTGTATGGGTTTTAATGGGGTTTTAAGAATGTTTCAATTTCAATTTTTTTAACAAAATCAACGATAGTCCGCAATTTTTTTTTTAGAAATCACTATAAAATGGTCTAAAATTATCATTTTTCAAAAAACTTCGTAGTTTTAAGAAAGGTGGTAAAACGTACCAGACCCCTGAAATGTGTTGCAGTCTAGGACAACTGGGCGCCGCCAACTCGGCGCCACCAACTGGGCGGCAGGCCAACTGGGCGCCGGGCCAACTTGACGCCGAGCCAACTGGGCGCCGGACTAAAATATATTTTCTTGATAAAATGTGCAGATGAAAAACAAACTTAAAAAAATTAAAATGGCGCAACCAAAATGGCGGACTTTCTTATTTATGCATCGATATGTATCGAATATGGAACTTGGCGGTGTTTCAAGTCGCAGAACACTACACCTACCAAATTTCAACACTCGACTTAATAGATGTTGAAAGTTTTGTATAAATAACATATTTATTTTGTTTTTATCTGCACATTTTATCGAAAAAAAAATAGTCCGGCGCTGAGTTGGCCCGGCGCCCATTAGGCCCGGCGTGGCGCCTTATGGCGGCGCCGAGTTGGCCCGGCGCCCGGTTGTCCCATTCCGAATTGAAATTTTTAGTTCCGAAATTTCATCTGACTCGAGCATAACTTGTAGTCCACCCAAGAAAAGAAGAGTTGAAGAAGACCCTTGTTCAAAGAAAGAAAATATTTTACCTGGAAGGTAAAACATTTGTAAAGTTCCGAACCGAACTGCACTTAGCATGCTTAGAAATTCTTTTTACTCTTTTTTTTTTACTGAAGAGAATTTTGTAAACACACACAAGTAAGTATTCATGAATTATTTATTATTCAAACAGAAAATTGTTGATAAAAAAATTCTAGTGGAATTCAAAATTTTTATTTTGCGCCGCCACTGCTCTTTTTTATCCAAGACAAGCAAATAGAATATTTTTGCGATGTTGCATGTTTCCGGACTCACCAAACCGAAATTCTATTTTCATCCCTATTTTGCTCATTAAATTCTTACTTGTATTTGGTCAATTGCGATAAAAGCTTGATATAATGGCAATTTTGGCCCATGCCGGGTCTACCCGTAGGGTATAGAAGTCAATGTTACATACCTATATCATTCCGTATCACTTGCGTTTGTGACTTTATTATTTCAGTCATGATCAAGAGCTGTGTTTGTGCGACATTGAGCTGCCGATTCTTGCCGGAGTATCAGCGTTGCCTGCCAGGTCTACCGATTTTTCAGTAGATCTATTGCTTTTGGTCTTTGTCTACTGAATACTGTTTTTACGGCGGAATCTACTGCTTTTATTCGGTGTTCAAGAAATATGAGCAGTAGATCTACTGTTTTTGTTTTTCAAGAAATTTTTTAAGGGACCTACTTAGTTACCTATTCAAAATATTTATAATTTTTGCCTGTGAAAAAATAATATGAAATCGCCCACTTTCGTATGTATTTTATGTCTATGGTCGATTTTGAATTTCGCGCTTCTTCGTGGTATATAAAAGCAATTTCGGCTTCACTGCTCTGAACTCACTCACAGGTGGAGCGGTAACGTTACGAATCTTTCTCCGAGCACCCCGGGATTGATCTGAGATCTTTTTTATTTAATTTTTTTTGGTGTAATGTGTTCGTGCAACTTTAATTTTAAATTCAAATTTTGCGCCAAATTCACGTATTCGAAAACCCACACAATTTCAATTTTGATTGGCACACGCAAAACGCCAGCGCCATCTACGAAAAATGAATCTGCGCAAAAAGGCGTAACCAAAAGAGATTCGTCTGACGTATTCTATCGAGATCACCACGCAGCATGGTGATAAATTCTATTAACCAAAAAATCCAATAACAAAAAAAAAATCAAACTAAACTATTACACAAACAAGTGATTCTAGTGTGGATCGACTGCAACGACTGGGCCAGCGAGAGGAGCTCCTCTGGACGACGGAAACAACTAAAAAGGTGAGTGCCAATCCTCTATATTGTCTTTGTGTGGCTCGGAAAAATTAATATTTTTACATCGTCCTTTTAAGGATTTTTGCACCCAGATTTTATAAAACGACCAGCGCGCTTACAGTCCCGCGGCTCTACCTCATACCTCAAACCTCAAAACATCAACATTTTCTGGTCCACGACCCAGATAGTTTTTTACAATTTGTTTGCTAAAAATATTAAAGATTTTTTCGCCTCGCCATTTTGGCTCGCTTAGTTGCCGTGTCCAGTTTAGGAAGGAGGTTCCGTCCCCCTTGCGTGGCTTTACGGTTGCTCCACCCACATTTCATTGCAGCAAAAATTTGCACTTCGTACGTCGTTTGTTTTGATTCAAAAATCGAAATTTGTTTAAATAAATAGTTATTTTCAAAACAACAAAAGTGCTTGGGAGTAATGCTTTATTCTTTATTATTTACCTGTAAATAATAAGAGAAGCGGTATACGTACTACAAGTTGTGTTTGTGTGCATTTATTTTGGGAGAAAAATCGCGACCTAGGATAACAGCTGTTGATAAGGTTTTTGCATTTTATTCGAGAAATCGATAATAAAATATATGCTTGTTGGACTCTTTTGGACTGATCAAAGTCAATAGGGGTCAAGTGTTAGTTTTATTCTTTTTAAATATTTTTTATTTTTTTAATTAACAATATGTCGTTAAAAAAGCTTGAGAATCAACGCAAAGTTTCAATATCTCGTATTACGGAAACGTATAACTTGGGAACAAAAGCTAAATCAGATAGTTCTTCCTTGCCAATTTTTAAGGCGTTTTACGAATCGTTAGACGATCACTATGAACAATTAAAAACATTCATAATTTTATTTTATTTTATTTTATTTTATTTTATTTACACCACTTAACAGGAGTTAACCCAATTACAAAGTGGGGAAGAATACAGTGATTAACAATAACAGAAACTAAGGATAAAATGAAGTACAAAATAAAAGAAATTTACTACATCTACACTGAGTGAGCAGAAATAAAAATTATAAAAATCGTATATTTTTTAAAGTAGAGATACTGCAATTAAATATGTCACATCTGTCGCAAGTCTGATTGCACGTGTTACAAGCCCGAATTATTGGAGAATTTTTGCAAATATTGGTGCGCTGGTAAGGAAGATAAAACGGAACAGTAGTGCGTGCTGATGTTCTGGGTACTAAAAAATTAATCTTATGCAATAATTCCTGGGAGTCGATTTTATTATGTATTAATTTGAAAATGAATTGCAACTCTGCCAACTTGCGCCGGTCCTCCAACGAAGATATACTGAACCTTTCACAAAGGACCTGGTTCAGAATACCAATTTCGGGATACACACCATCAAGCTTAAAAACAAGGTACTTCAGAAACTTACGTTGAATTTTTTCAATAGTATTAATGTGAGTATCATAATACGGAGACCATACTATGCATGAGTATTCCAATTTAGATCTGACATAAGCAAAATAGAGTAATTTTATACTAGAAATATTTTCTAGGTACTGAGAATTCCGTATTATGAACCCAAGCATTCGGTAGCTTTTCTTTACAACATCCTGGATGTGGGGAACAAATGATAGAGCACTATCGAATGTTACTCCGAGATCTTTAAATTCCAGACTCCTGGGTATTACGGTTGTATCAATGGAGTAATTGAATTGAATTACCTGTTTTCTAAGGGTGAAAGACACTACATTGCATTTAGATGGATTGAGAGGGAGGGAGTTATCAAGACACCAAGTATATACCTTATTTAGAGCAGCTTGAAGTTTTTCACAATCAGCAATGTTATTTATTCTACAGATAAGTTTTAAGTCATCAGCGTACAATAGGCAAATAACTTCTATGTCCTGAACTATGCTATTTATAAAAGCTATAAAGAAGAGAGGACCTAGTATAGAGCCTTGAGGAACTCCGGAAGTAGCCTTGATCGTAGAGGAGGTTTGTCCATAGCATTCTACATACTGAAGCCTTTCAGTTAAGTATGAATAAAGAAACTTAGATAAATCATCAGAGATGCCAAAGGTTACAAGTGTACGGAGAAGAATACTATGGTCTAGTCTGTCAAAGGCCTTAGAAAAATCGGTGTAAATAACATCATTCTGAGCACCCGCATCCAAGGATTCAGCTATTAGGTGTGTAACAGTAACTAAATTGGTTGTGGTAGATTTGCGTTTCATGAAGCCGTGTTGACAGGAATCTATTTGACTGCTCAGGGGAAAGTAAAGCGATGTATGGAGAACGCGTTCAAAACATTTGGAAAAATTGTTTATTATGGTAATTGGCCGATAATTTACAATTCGATCTTTTTCTTGTTTTTTATGGACAGGTATAATTTTAGAATTTTTCCAAGTATCAGGAAATGTGCAGAATTTTAAAGATAAGTTAAAAAGAACAGTTCAGGGGTAAGCAAAGACGTATGCACAATCTTTCAGTAAAAATGCAGGAATTTTGTCGGGACCGACAATGGCCTTGGGTTTCATGGTCTTTAGTGCTTGCAATACCTCAGATTCATTGAAGCTTTTAAGTGAAATGAAATTTGAGTTAAGGTTAGAAGAAATATTATTTTGTACTGAGGTACGCTGCTGAGATGGTGTATATGAACTCTGAAAGTAATCAGCAAATGCATCAGCTATGCGCTGGGGATCCGTCGTACTCTCTTCATTGTGATCTGTCATGCACTGCGGCAGACCATTATTCGAATGCAATGATTGTATTAGGCGCCAGAAATTTCCAGGTTGAGTTGTCAGGTTCGCTTCAAGTCTAGCGCAATACTCGCGGTATGATGTTTCTGTATCGCGTTTTATTTTATTACGAAGTTCTCGAAATTTAAGTAAATCATTATCGCTGCGACTTTTTTTTGTGTTTTTGAAAGTATTTATGTTTTTGTTTAATCGACCGTATGATGAGGGAAGTAAACCAGGGAGGATATTTTCTACGCCGCTTAGATGTTTTTGGCACGTGGGTGTCTAGACAGGAGTATAATTTGTAATAAAATAATTCGACAGCCTCATTGACGTTATCAACCGTTTCCAAAACACGCCAGTCAATCTCAGCTAAGCTCGCATATAGATTTCTCAGGTCAGATCTCTTGAAATTATAAAAGATGTCATTAATTTTGAGTTTGCTCAACTTTTTGTCACCGGCCATTTTATAGTCAATTAATAAAGAAGGATGGCACCTGTCCTCGTTTAGCAGGATGTCATGACATCTCTGCACGGAAGTGAGGTTTGAGGAAGATGTTAATACTAGATCAAGCAGTCGATTATCAGAAATTTTGACAGTGTTAATCTGATGCCAATCAAGAAAATTAATAAAATTCAGCAAGTGAGTTAACCTACTGTTGGGAGGAGGATCCCTCTCCATGCAGGTTACGTATTCAGGGTAATTAAAATCTCCGAGAAAGACTACTTTAGCACTATATAGGAAATTCAGGGATGACAGATATTCAAAAAGTTGTTCATATATGTATGAGATTTTGCCTGGCGTAATATATACAAGGAAAATATAAAGAGATAGTTTGTTCGAGAAAGATACTTTGATTCCAGCTATGTCTATTGTGTCACGGATTGATACAGGCAATTCAATTTCCAGGTTGGTTGTCTGTAGATTTTCCCTTACAGCCAACAAAACACCATCATAGGTCTCTTGAAGGACGACGACGATGATGGATTCGAAGCATAGGATAAAATTAGGAAAGATACGGATCTATTCTACCACCAAGCTAAAGTTCTTTTTTAGAGTTTATGTTCCGATTCAGTTCATTCAAATTTTACCCCCGCAACTTCACACTATTCACGTAGCGATGATGGGCCCTTTAAAGGTACCTTGCTTTAATGGAAACGTAAAAAAGTGGCCAACCTTCTACGATGTTTATTCTTGTTTGGTTCACGAAAACTCTAATTATTCCGATATAAGGAAATTTCAACATTTGGTAACTTTCCTTGAGGGCGAACCACTTAATATTTTAAGTTCTATAAAATTAACGGCAAGTAATTACGCAATCGCCTGGAAGGTATTAACAGATCGCCAAAATAAAAGACTTTTAGCCAGTACCTACTGGAACTCAATCTACTATGTAAATTCTTTAAAGGGAAACCAATCAGCAAAGGATCTTAGAGTCTTGGTAGATACCTTTTCTGAGAATATTGCGGCGCTCGAAAATCTTGAATTTCCAGTAACGTCGTGGTGTTTTTGTTTATTTTCAATTTTATTATCAAAAATCGATCAAACCACAAGAACCGCTTTCGAATTAATGTATAGTACTACCGAGATTCCCACATATCAAAATCTAATTCAGTTTCTTATTAACCAATGCCGTGCTCTTGAAACAGTACAGCTATCTCCCCAAAATATGCAAATGCAACCTTCGACTTCCAAACAGCAAAAACTAAATTATTGGAATTCTAGTAACCAAAAATATAATTCTTATTCAAATAATCAGTACAAATCAAGCCCTCCATCAAATTTTTTAGCGCATACGCACTCACAAGTATCAAATAAACAATCCAATATTCAATTTCGACAAAACCAACAACCCTATAAGTGCAAATTATGCAATAATTCTTTTCATCCGCTCTCGCAGTGTGGTGTTTTTATTTCCAAATCTCCTTCAGATCGGTTTACTTATGTAAAACAACAATCTTTATGTATCAACTGTTTACGTTCAAATCATCAAGTAATCGACTGCAGTAGTACCTACAACTGCAGGGTATGTCGACATAGGCACCATAGTCTTATTCATCTATCGCAAATGACAGATTCAATTCGTCAGAATTCAAGTCAATCCTTTGTTAATTCAAGCCAAAATTCAAATCAAAATTCGAACTTAAATCAAAGTTTTAATCCAAATCAAGTGGCCGTGCCTAGCACCGGCACAAACTTATCGTATCAGAATTCAAACTCAAGTCTTAGCCAACTGAACCCTAGTTTTGTTCAACCCAGTTCAAATTCAATTCAAACCAATTCGAATCCAAGTACATCTACAAATCAATACTCTTCGTTATTCACCTTGACGCCCCGGGCGACAGTGCTTCTAGCGACTATAAAATTAGAGGTACTCGATAGTCGGGGTAACTACCAACCTGTCCCAGCACTTCTGGACAGCGGTAGCCAAGCTAACCTGATAAGCGAAGCTTGTCTTAACAGGTTAGGCTTGCCAAGAAACAAAATTTCGATCCCTGTTCTGGGACTAAATCAATCTTCGTCAGCCACTAACGGCATTTCTACTTGCACTATTCGAGCCCTAGGCCAACAAGAGCCTACCTTTTCTATTCAAGTCTTCGTTTTACCGAAACTCTGTTCGAATATGCCCTCAGTACAGGTAGATTCATCCAATTGGAGTCATATTTCAAATCTAAAGCTTGCAGATAACCAATTTTACAACCCTGGTCCAATTGACTTACTCTTAGGTGCACAACTTTACACAGAAATCGTCCAATCAGGACGAATTCCAGGACCTCACGGCCTACCCTCCGCTTTTGAGACAGTTTTTGGGTGGGTCTTGATGGGTCAAGCTCAAAACATAAATATTTCACCTCAAGTCAATTCTTACTTTACTTCCTGTGAGTAGTCTCTCGACTTTAATATTCGCAGATTTTGGGAACTAGAATTAATTAAGTCAAAAACGTTTCTCTCACCCGAAGAAAAAAGATGTGAAGAGATTTTCCAAAAAACTACCACTAGAGATATTTCGGGCCGATTTACTGTAAATTTGCCTTTTCGTCACATTGACCCTCCTGACCTAGGAGACACATATTCGGTGGCCTATCGTCAATTTTTGTCTCTTGAATCTCGCTTAATAAAAAATTCAAATTTCTATAGTATGTACTCGGATTTTATGAGAGAATATCTCAAAAACGAGCACATTGCTTTAATTCCAAGATCCGAACCTAGACCTCAGTTATGTTCTTATTTACCACATCACGGAGTCCTTCGTCTTGACAAATCAACGACTAAACTCCGGGTGGTTTTTAACCCTTCGATTAAGGGTTCGAAAGGCCTAAGCATGAACGAAACTCTTTTAATAGGACCAAAATTACAAGCCGATATTTCCGAAATTCTATTAAAATTCAGATTTTATTCTATCGTATTTTTGACTGATATAAAACAACACTTTCTTGCTACATTGTGTCTGCAATTATAAGCCTTTGTGTGGTTATACGCATGTCTGGTATGTATCTGAAAAGCTTACGGCTGGCAAACACTTCGGACCATTCTGGCATGCGTGTTGTCATTAAAAATGGTTACATTCCCATATTATGCCTAGTATGCGTGTTGGAGCTCATCCGATATTAAATGCAGCTTAACACCTTATCCACAGTTCTCACTTCTATTTCCCTCTTTCTCTAATAGAAAAAGATCTCAAAACTGTATCTTTATATCTTTTTATTAGAAAAAGAGGGCAATAGGAGTAAACCGCAGCCCACGAGAAAGACCGGCCCGGGCGCGGAAATATCACGTGACCGTAGGAGTCCCACAAAAAAACGCCTCATGTCCCGCTGTCATTATAAAACATGTGTGTGTTCAGTTTTGGTATGTTTGTTTACATCGATTTTTTTTTAACGAATTTTATGTGAATTTCATCAAAGTTATTAAAATAACGCAGCCCACGAAAAAGACTGTAGTGGGCTGCGTTAAAATAATTAATGGTTAATGAGTAAATTATAAAGAAAATATCTATATGATAAACAATGCCGCGAACGTGTAATTAGTGTTGTTCCTTGTCGGTCCAACTATAAAACTGAAACCTAATATGTTGCAAACGGGAAAGAAGTGGTAAAAGATAAGATCTTGGATAAGATTGATCAAGTAATAGACATCCTTAGTGACATTTTCGATAGTGAGAGTGAAAAATGTGTTCAGTTGTCATTTCTTATTGAACAATTAGGTCTCTTGAAAAGGTAACCTGATAATCGAAGATATGGTGGATACACTTAAATGTTGGCTTCATTTTTGTTTATCCAGTTATCCAGTGCATACACGTCAATTTACAATTCTAAGGTAATATGTCTTCCGCACCCTCGCAATATTAAAAAACTGATTTGTAAAATATTGTTAACAGATAGTAATCTCTCTGGTAGTGTGAAATATTTAAAAAGTGAGATACAGCTTTTAAATGAACATGAGTTGGTAGTTAACTTACACTTTATTGAAATAGATATTAAATTTTGTGCTGGGTAATTTTTCAAAAAATTATTGACGACCACTACATTCAGTTCATTGAATGAGAAAACCATCTCACTTATTTACAAAATCACTTGTTTCTTTTTAATAAATTATTGTGAAATGTTTTATATTGAAAATTTTTCTTCAGATATCTAGCGAGTGTTTTTGTGGAGAAAAACTATTGTCAAAGCTTGAAAAAATTAGTTTAAGGGCATGTAAAGTTTTTTAAAATAATTTTATTAAAAAGCACCATGATTTAGTGTCTGCTAATAAATCTTTGAATAAGAACTCAAAGATGATGACAGTCAAAGAAAAATTAAAAAACTAAAAGCTTAGGTTTGATATGTCCAATTTTGAAAGACTTGTATAGATTTGAAGTTACTAACGATATTATGTGCCTAATATATGTACCTGAAGATATTAGAGTGCAAATTTTGTATAGTTTTTTATTTTATAGATTCAGTTCTTTTATCCATAATAAACACATATATCAGCAAAATATTTTTTTCAATTTTTGCCTATAAAAGAACAAAAATTTTTTGTTAATTTATTTAAATTGTGTAAAAACATATAATATATTAAGCAATACAATAAGAATCCTGTGACTCCTAAGATCACGTGACCGCCGACTTGCTTATAAAGCGCCATGGCCGGTCTTTATCGTTGGCTGCGAAGTAAACGGAAAGAAGTGAAACTGTGGATAAGGCGTAAGACGTGCGGATCTCATGCAGCGAAGTGCAGCGGCGCACGGAGGTCAGCTTGTCTAATTTACACGATCGAAACCTCAATATCGAACTATTTTCTATCAAAACCAAGTCTCAAAAAAGTGCCCAATTACCTTATTAATAAATCCCAATGCAGAAAATCTAACTCCTTGTCACTTGTCACGACGACAAGTCATAGGCCGCTTGATGTATATTGATCCGCACTTATTCTGCGCGAAAAGGCGATTTTCAAAAGTGCTCCAAGTTGGTAAACCAGAGCTTGTATGGTGATTTCTTCACGTATATTATAAATATAGGTTAGTTTCTTCAATTTTTACTATTAAACTATTTGCAAAGTTTCATTTTGCATATTAAAAAAATTAAATAAATGTTGTGTATTGAATTATTATAATTTTTCAAATATTATTACATACCATTGAGTTGTATAACGCCCTAAAAGGGCGTTAGAGACGGAAAGACAAGGCATTTTTTATTGACCCTATCCAATTTGGTTCCTATGGTCGGGTATTTCTTTTACAATAAAAACAGAGATAGACATTATTGAACATGTGAAACGGACAAAGATAGGGTGATTTTGCATGCTAATAATACCCTAGATAATATAAGGGTACTTTTATCTCTTTCACACTGACGGCATAAGTGCGACAGAAAAGCAGCTGGCTACCTTTAATCCACCTGCCGTATTTTGAGTGATTCTACCTGTCAGTCCGTGTATACAGGGAAAACTGATAGACAATGTTGTCTAAGTACGGAAATGACTTTTTTTGAATTTTGTGCGGGAATATTACAAAAAGAAATCTTAAAACGTTTAAAAACAAGTTTAGAAGTAACTATTTGAGTTTAAACATGGTCCAAAATTGTTTTTTGTGCAAAAGAAGAAAAAAAATCCATAAAAAAACAACATTTCATGGGTAAGTCGTCTTGACGGATAGTTTTTCCTAAAACACGAGAAAGTTCAGTAGCGTCACGATAGATAGTTTTTTCTGCGACCGTGCGATTTTACCCTCACACATTTTGATTCAGAAAGTGTCACTTCCCCGCACTTTTTTTTGCATTGCATGAAAATTAACAAAAAGTATTTGATTTTCTTAAAAATGATTTCTTTTTAAATTCTTACATACCGATTTTTATCCAGTTGTTTTTGTTTTTTCGAACCAAACTTTTGACATGTCACGGTCGAGTTTCATACATCTTGATGAATTGTTACACACACTGATCTATGTTTTTATAAATTTCGATAAATTTAATGTTTTTTGCGGACTTTACAGTAATTTTAAGTTAAATTTTGGTCTTTCATCGCGAAAGTATATATTTATTATTATATGACCACCGCGACCGGTCTACAGGCCGGTATCATATGTTTATGTCCTTCTAATGTCATTTGACTATCATGCTGTCTTACTTAATAAGGTCACTTAGTTTAATTAATAATTTTGTCCTACATAATATAAAAGAAGAATAGAAACCAACAAAAAATTTGTGACACTTGGATTACCCATTTTCTTTGATTGCGATGGATTAGGGTGACCAGATTACGGTTTATTAGGGTGCCCAGAGTGCGCAAAAAATGATTTTGAAAAATTTCCCTAAAAAAATTGAAGACCAAACACTCACTCGCCTCTCAATGTTTATGGTCGCATACACTAATCCTAACTCGATTTCCGACGATTATGGACAATGGTTACCCCCTGGACATAAACCTAACAACTTTTACTATATTTATTAACAATAGGTAGGTTAGGTTTGGTTAGGTTGGGTTAGGTTGGGTTAGGTTGGGTTAGGTTGGGTTAGGTTGGGTTAGGTTGGGTTAGGTTGGGTTAGGTTGGGTTAGGTTGGGTTAGGTTGGGTTAGGTTGGGCTGGGTTGGGTTAGGTTGGGTTAGGTTGGGTTAGGTTGGGTTAGGTTGGGTTAGGTTGGGTTAGGTTGGGTTAGGTTGGGTTAGGTTGGGTTAGGTTGGGTTAGGTTGGGTTAGGTTGGGTTAGGTTGGGTTAGGTTGGGTTAGGTTGGGTTAGGTTGGGTTAGGTTGGGTTAGGTTGGGTTAGGTTGGGTTAGGTTGGGTCAGGTTGGGTTAGGTTGGGTTAGGTTGGGTTAGGTTGGGTTAGGTTGGGCTAGGTTGGGTTAGGTTGGGTTAGGTTGGGTTAGGTTGGGTTAGGTTGGGTTAGGTTGGGTTAGGTTGGGTTAGGTTGGGTTAGGTTGGGTTAGGTTGGGTTAGGTTGGGTTAGGTTGGGTTAGGTTGGGTTAGGTTGGGTTAGGTTGGGTTAGGTTGGGTTAGGTTGGGTTAGGTTGGGTTAGGTTGGGTTAGGTTGGGTTAGGTTGGGTTAGGTTGGGTTAGGTTGGGTTAGGTTGGGTTAGGTTGGGTTAGGTTGGGTTAGGTTGGGTTAGGTTGGGTTAGGTTGGGTTAGGTTGGGTTAGGTTGGGTTAGGTTGGGTTAGGTTGGGTTAGGTTGGGTTAGGTTGGGTTAGGTTGGGTTAGGTTGGGTTAGGTTGGGTTAGGTTGGGTTAGGTTGGGTTAGGTTGGGTTAGGTTGGGTTAGGTTGGGTTAGGTTGGGTTAGGTTGGGTTAGGTTGGGTTAGGTTGGGTTAGGTTGGGTTAGGTTGGGTTAGGTTGGGTTAGGTTGGGTTAGGTTGGGTTAGGTTGGGTTAGGTTGGTTCAGTTTGAGTATGTTCGGTTAGGTTCCGCTAGGATTGTTTAGGTTAGGTTTAGCTATATTCGGTTAGGTTCGGTTCAGTTTAAGCAAATCGAACCGAACCAAACCGAACCGTTAGATTCGGTTTGATTTGGTTCATTTCAATACGGATGGGTTCAGTTTGCTTTTGTTCAGTTAGACCTTCGATAAATTTTAAAAAAGTTAATAATTATTAATTTTTAGTGTTTTAAGGAATAAAAATTGATATAATGTTCAATTAAACTAATTTTTATTTGTAAAAATGAATTTCATGCTTTTTTAAAAATTGTGCATTTTCATAAAAGGACCTTAGTTATTTCAAGTTTTTGTTGACAGCTGATAGACGTCAGGGACCGTTTTGTTTCAGTTTGAAATGAGAAAATGCTTCTTTTGTAGCAATTTGTATGGGTTTTAATGGGGTTTTAAGAATGTTTCAATTTCAATTTTTTTAACAAAATCAACGATAGTCCGCAATTTTTTTTTTAGAAATCACTATAAAATGGTCTAAAATTATCATTTTTCAAAAAACTTCGTAGTTTTAAGAAAGGTGGTAAAACGTACCAGACCCCTGAAATGTGTTGCAGTCTAGGACAACTGGGCGCCGCCAACTCGGCGCCACCAACTGGGCGGCAGGCCAACTGGGCGCCGGGCCAACTTGACGCCGAGCCAACTGGGCGCCGGACTAAAATATATTTTCTTGATAAAATGTGCAGATGAAAAACAAACTTAAAAAAATTAAAATGGCGCAACCAAAATGGCGGACTTTCTTATTTATGCATCGATATGTATCGAATATGGAACTTGGCGGTGTTTCAAGTCGCAGAACACTACACCTACCAAATTTCAACACTCGACTTAATAGATGTTGAAAGTTTTGTATAAATAACATATTTATTTTGTTTTTATCTGCACATTTTATCGAAAAAAAAATAGTCCGGCGCTGAGTTGGCCCGGCGCCCATTAGGCCCGGCGTGGCGCCTTATGGCGGCGCCGAGTTGGCCCGGCGCCCGGTTGTCCCATTCCGAATTGAAATTTTTAGTTCCGAAATTTCATCTGACTCGAGCATAACTTGTAGTCCACCCAAGAAAAGAAGAGTTGAAGAAGACCCTTGTTCAAAGAAAGAAAATATTTTACCTGGAAGGTAAAACATTTGTAAAGTTCCGAACCGAACTGCACTTAGCATGCTTAGAAATTCTTTTTACTCTTTTTTTTTTACTGAAGAGAATTTTGTAAACACACACAAGTAAGTATTCATGAATTATTTATTATTCAAACAGAAAATTGTTGATAAAAAAATTCTAGTGGAATTCAAAATTTTTATTTTGCGCCGCCACTGCTCTTTTTTATCCAAGACAAGCAAATAGAATATTTTTGCGATGTTGCATGTTTCCGGACTCACCAAACCGAAATTCTATTTTCATCCCTATTTTGCTCATTAAATTCTTACTTGTATTTGGTCAATTGCGATAAAAGCTTGATATAATGGCAATTTTGGCCCATGCCGGGTCTACCCGTAGGGTATAGAAGTCAATGTTACATACCTATATCATTCCGTATCACTTGCGTTTGTGACTTTATTATTTCAGTCATGATCAAGAGCTGTGTTTGTGCGACATTGAGCTGCCGATTCTTGCCGGAGTATCAGCGTTGCCAGGTCTACCGATTTTTCAGTAGATCTATTGCTTTTTGGTCTTTGTCTACTGAATACTGTTTTTACGGCGGAATCTACTACTTTTATTCGGTGTTCAAGAAATATGAGCAGTAGATCTACTGTTTTTGTTTTTCAAGAAATTTTTTAAGGGACCTACTTAGTTACCTATTCAAAATATTTATAATTTTTGCCTGTGAAAAAATAATATGAAATCGCCCACTTTCGTATGTATTTTATGTCTATGGTCGATTTTGAATTTCGCGCT
Source organism: Aspidapion aeneum (assembly GCA_963576565.1). NCBI lineage: Eukaryota > Metazoa > Arthropoda > Insecta > Coleoptera > Brentidae > Aspidapion > Aspidapion aeneum. Next base: position 52,408,014 of record OY755039.1, read on the forward strand.
TCTTCGTGGTATATAAAAGCAATTTCGGCTTCACTGCTCTGAACTCACTCACAGGTGGAGCGGTAACGTTACGAATCTTTCTCCGAGCACCCCGGGATTGATCTGAGATCTTTTTTATTTAATTTTTTTTGGTGTAATGTGTTCGTGCAACTTTAATTTTAAATTCAAATTTTGCGCCAAATTCACGTATTCGGAAAACCCACACAATTTCAATTTTGATTGGCACACGCAAAACGCCAGCGCCATCTACGAAAAATGAATCTGCGCAAAAAGGCGTAACCAAAAGAGATTCGTCTGACGTATTCTATCGAGATCACCACGCAGCATGGTGATAAATTCTATTAACCAAAAAATCCAATAACAAAAAAAAAATCAAACTAAACTATTACACAAACAAGTGATTCTAGTGTGGATCGACTGCAACGACTGGGCCAGCGAGAGGAGCTCCTCTGGACGACGGAAACAACTAAAAAGGTGAGTGCCAATCCTCTATATTGTCTTTGTGTGGCTCGGAAAAATTAATATTTTTACATCGTCCTTTTAAGGATTTTTGCACCCAGATTTTATAAAACGACCAGCGCGCTTACAGTCCCGCGGCTCTACCTCATACCTCAAACCTCAAAACATCAACATTTTCTGGTCCCACGACCCAGATAGTTTTTTACAATTTGTTTGCTAAAAATATTAAAGATTTTTTCGCCTCGCCATTTTGGCTCGCTTAGTTGCCGTGTCCAGTTTAGGAAGGAGGTTCCGTCCCCCCTTGCGTGGCTTTACGGTTGCTCCACCCACATTTCATTGCAGCAAAAATTTGCACTTCGTACGTCGTTTGTTTTGATTCAAAAATCGAAATTTGTTTAAATAAATAGTTATTTTCAAAACAACAAAAGTGCTTGGGAGTAATGCTTTATTCTTTATTATTTACCTGTAAATTATAAGAGAAGCGGTATACGTACTACAAGTTGTGTTTGTGTGCATTTATTTTGGGAGAAAAATCGCGACCTAGGATAACAGCTGTTGATAAGGTTTGTGGCCTTAAAAAAAGTTAAAAAATAATTTGGGCGCCAATTTGTGGCCTATTAAAATGCGTTGTGTGACATTTGTGGCAGCTTCAAGACGTTGCCGCCATTTTGTGACACAACAAACCCATTGAATAATTAAACAAATATCTGGAAGCAGAACTGTATTTTCCAGCTAGGTAAAACATTGATATGCCCGGTAACTTTTATACAGTGGAGAAGGGGGGGGTTCAGAAATAAGAAAATTTTAAGTGCGCCACATTATTTAATACCAATGTTTTACAAAGAAGATCTTAAATAAAATACAGTTCAACCCAAACGTTGTAGCCAAACAATGAAATTCTATACTTCCGAGGCTTCCAGAATATTTGTGTAATTAAAAAGCCAAAAAAAAAATAAACAGAATAAAATTCTATTAGATCGAATTCAGATGACAAAACAAAAATACTTTACAGGTAGATGGACTCCTTTAACAGGTCATAGTGTACCTACACCTGAGTCAGTAGTGTGAGACTCGGTTACATAAATGATTGAAAAAAAATAAATATACTTCCAAAGATATTCTGTCATAGGGGAGATCTGGACCAAATATCCGCTGTCATCATTCTACGCTAGGTCGAATGAGACAGACAGCAACCCAGTCCGAGATCTACCCCATGAGGTAAAACAGTGTAAAGAAACCGCTAAAACATATAATCTCATCTCTCTTTTGTCTCCGCAAAGTTGGTCATTGGGTTGCACAAATAACACAAAAATTTAGTTCATCTTGTTTATTTTCACAGGAGGATGAAAATGAAATTGATTAAAGTACAAAAAAAAGTATTGAAATCTGAGGAAAATACTTGAAACATGAAATATAAACCAATGAAATTGGGGGGAACGAGTCAGCGCCAAAATAACCGCAATAGTAATTTCACAATAAAATTTAGCTTAATAGTACCGCAAAATTGGGGTTATGACGTCATACCTTTACCTTGCGTTTACAAGAATTTCAAAAGTTATACTTTAAAAAAAAAATTATATGGAAATTATAGCAAAAAAATTATATAAAAAGATTATATATGGAAAAAAATTATAGTTATGGCTTGCTCCTACCTTGGTCCTGCAATTATTTAATTGTTGGTGTTTTGTTTAGTAAACCTGGAGTTGTCCAGACATCCTCTCACTGCTCTCGCTGCTCCTGGCTTGCCCGCGCCTCCCCTAATGCCCGCTTAGCACATCACGCTAGGGCAGCACATGGTGGTCAAGATGTTGGTTCTTGCCCGAGCGTAGAAACCCTGTGGAAAATGAAATGTTTCAGTTTCCTGGAATTCGTCAATTTTGCACGAAGTTCCCCTACACAGTAACTTAAATCGATAATCCCATGTCGACTCAATAAAACAAAGTAGATTTAAACAGATGAACTAAAATAATCCTAACGTACCTTTCTCAGGGTTATAACTGGCCCGTCCGGCTTCCCACCAGCGTCCAGCCCAACTGTCCCGTCGCTGGAATTGACAGGGCTGTAGACAAAGGAGAAAAACAATATATAGTTTTTATCCAACACGTGGTTAAAAGAAAAATATAAAACCGCCAACAAATCCCCACGTCCTTTGTCAAAAAAAGTACATTTCCCACGAAAAATAATTACAATTTGGGAGGCAATTATTATCTTGAAGAGTACTCAAATAATAAAAAAAAATGAAAAAAAAAAATAAAATCGAACTTACCGATGCTCTTTCCGTGCAAATGGCGTAGGCCGACTTAAAATTCCCCTCAAAAGGGTGCGAGCGTCACTCCAGATTGCCTAGACACGACGGACTCACTTCCACAGTTTCTGGGATATCTCCTACAATCGCTGTAGTGCCAATCACCTATACCAGGTATATAGGGGCAGCACCGACCAAGTGGACATTGCAATCCGGTAAAACGTACATTGAGGTGTTGTCGGATCTATTTCCACGGTTGGAATTTTTATAACAAGGACGTCGAGACACCCTCCATACACATTATTAATATTCGAACACTCAACCAATTCCCATATGAGTAAAGCTATACTGAGCGCAGAATTTAGTTGCACTCCAGTTACAGTCTTCGTCAAAAGTTTCCGTCGCTCTTTATAAATGTTTTCTCTAATATTCATATGGTTTAACGCCATTTTTGTAAAACATTTCTACAGTAATAAAGCTGTTTCTGAACCTGAACCCAAAAATACACACTGAACCATTGCTTAAATCCTAATCCGTGAAGAATATGGGGTTCGGATTGTCCCAATATCCTCGAGAATAAACGTAAGGGAATGAAATGTTCATCTAAATGTTTCCCTCCTGTTACTGAAACCATTTGTGATGCGGCAACGCCGCCATTCCCCAGCATAACAGCTGTTTAACTTTATGAACGTCAAGTGAATCACAAAATTCCACAGATAAAAACAAAACAATCAAAATTTTTATGTGATTTTTCCCGAAGCCTGTGATCTTAAATTCCAATTACGATGTCCAGATAATGCGATGTGCGTAGTGTCCACAGTAATTCGATGGAATGCCTCCTTTTAAGGTAACTTCCTAGACCCTATATAACCTCCAAACCTAGCTCTATAAAATACCCTTACTTGTGTACAGAAAGACGAATCAAAGAGCCTTGACCATTTACCCAAATAAACAAATATGTAACGTTGTCCCAAACGTAAAAATGACACGTTACATAATCCCCCCCCCAACTTCAAGACGATTAACCTAAAAAGGTTAATCGGAGAGATCCGCTGCCGACTTAAGGTCTTTGGCATGCCAACTCCCTGGCAGTACTTTACCCGATGGTTCCTGAAGCTCAAATATCCATGGAGAAATTTTATTCCTAATCACATAAGGACCAACGAATTTCGGTGCTAACTTCTTCGAGAAAAACTTCGCAGCATCTGACAAAACATAATTTTTCTTCCAAACACGCTGACCCACAGCAAAGTTGGGTACCCTTGTACGCAAATTATACTGAACTACGTTTTTCTCTCCAGCCACCTCTAACCTTCTCTTAACATCAGCATAGAGCTTCCGGAAACCTTCGTTCTTACTTTCAGCTGCAGTTTGTACACCATTCTCTTCAGATAACAAAACTGGGTTGGAGTAATCTTTTCCTGACAAACACATATTCCTACCAAAATTAACAAAGAAAGGAGACATCCTGGTTGTCTCATGGGTTGCAGTACGAATCGCGCAGGCAAGTTTATGTATTTGTTCGTCCCACTTCCTGTGGTTGTCTTTCACATAACAACATAACATGGTTTTTAACGTGCGATTCGTCCTTTCTGTTGGATTTGCTCTGGGGTGATAATACGGATTATACTGAATTTTAACCTGATAACTCTCAGCAAAACGCTTAAACTCATTACTTTTGTACTGAGGGCCATTATCACAAAGTATCAAACGGGGCACTCCGAAGACCATAAATACTTGCTCCTCAAGATGCTTAACAACAGCTTGAGTAGGGGCTGCTCGCATTGGAAAAACTAAGGAAAACTTACTCAAATAGTCTGTAACGACGAGAATCCAGCAATTACCCTTTGTCGAACGAGGTAAAGGTCCACATAAATCAGTCGAAATAACCTCCCAAGGACGAGTTGGTTTTGGGTGAGATATCATCTGATCAGATACACCTTGTGTATCACCTTTATGAGCTGCACAGACAAAGCATTTCTTTACAAAAGTTGCCACGTCCTGGCGCATTTTCGGCCAGTAATATTTTTCTGCCAGTCTGTGGAAGGTTTTATACACACCCATATGTCCGGCGGTAGGAGGATCGTGAGCTTCTCCAATAATTCTACGCCTATGATCTTTGGGTACTACCTCTTTCCAATATTCGTTAGATGGTGAAAGTTGAGGGTATTCTTGTTTGACATATTTATACAACTTATTATCAGTGTATCTCCAATTCATAAATTTTAATGGTGATTCTACGACCCTCTTTACCATCTTTTGGTACCATCGATCTTTAATTGCTGTTGAAACATCTCTGGGCTGCGAAATTGTATCAATCATAGGTACTGCACGAGACAACATGTCCGGGACAACTAAATCTTTCCCTTTCCGATGGATTACTTCAAAATCATATTGCTGCAGTTTTACAGACCAACGAGCAAGCCTTCCACTGGGCTCTTTTAAGCTATGAAGCCATTTTAAGCTAAAATGATCTGTTATGACCTTAAATGAGATCCCCTCAATATAAGGCCGGAGCTTCTCTATCGCCCAAACCAATGCCAAACATTCTCGCTCGGTGGTCGTGTAAACACGTTCTTGCTTAGTCAAAGATCGACTCAAATAGCAAATGACTTTGTCTCCTTCAGGATAAGGTTGCGTTAAACATGCTCCTATTCCATAGCCTGATGCGTCTGTTTGAATGACAAATTCTTTGGTATAATCTGGACATGTAAGAATCGGTGCAGTCACTAAAAGTTCCTTAATCTTAATAAATGCTTTTTCGCAGTCTGGAGTCCAATCGAACTTTTGATTTTTCTTAGTTAGAGCTGTAATTGGAGCTATTATCGCTGAAAAATTCTCTATGAAACGTCTATACCAGGATATTGTACCTACAACTCTACGAACTTCTCTGACAGTTCTTGGCCTCTGGAGCTCTAACATGGCTCTAATTTTATTAGGGTCAACTCGGATGCCTCGACGGTCCACTACGAAACCTAAATAAGTCATTTCTGGCCTACACAGTTGGCATTTTTCCCAACTTACCGTTATCTTTGCATTCTGCAATCTTCGTAGGACTTCCTCAAGAATTCTAAGATGTTCAGAAAAGCTCTGTGTGACAATTACGAGGTCATCGAGATATACGTACACGTAGGGGTCTAAATCGTTTCCTATGATGCTATCTATGAGTCTCTGCCAAGTTGCAGGTGCATTATGAAGACCAAATGGTAAACGCTTAAATTGGAAGAGACCTCGTCGACAGATGAATGCTGTTAGTGGCTTCGATGATTCTTCCATTGGTACTTGCCAATAAGCACTCTTAATATCTAAAGTTGACAAGTACTTAGCATCTTTCAATTTGTCAAGAGTCTCGGATACGAGTGGTAAAGGATAACTATCACGCGCCGTCACTGAGTTCAATTTGCGGTAGTCTACACAGAAACGATATTTCTTTGTGTTTTTCTTTTGTACCATTACCACTGGTGAAGCCCATGAACTACTACTACGTTCTATCACATCCATTTTCAGCATTTCGTCGATTTCGTCATCAATAAGTTTTTGAATGACCGGTGAGACCTTATATGAACGTTGTCTTATCGGTGCTGCATTTGTTGTAATCTTATGTTCTACTCTGTCTGTACATCCCAGTGAGTCACCCATCATATTCTTATATTTAACGACCAATTCCTCTAGTCGTTCTGATTCATAAGGCGAAAGAGTAGTTTGTTGGTCTGGTGTTTCTAAAGAACAAATCACATCTTTATTATCGGCAAAGTGCCACTCATTAGTACTTAAGTTCGGTACTATCCCCATCGAAATCCAAAAATCTAATCCTAAAATCAAAGTGTGCGGCAACTCAGGAACGACGACGACCTCTATTAACCTAAATTTGTCCTGAACTCGCATAGGAAGCTGCACTGTTCCAATACTACTCGTGCTTTGACCATTTGCCACAATACAACTCGTCTTCTTCGTCGTATCAAGTGAAAAACCAAACCTCTCGATGATTGACCAACCATGATTCCCTAAAAAGGTACGTGAAGCCCCGGAATCCAACAAACCTAATAACTTATTTCCGAGCACATCCACTTCTAAATAAGGCCTCTCATCTTTACGAGCATGACTTATCACATAATCTAAAACGTACGTTAGCCTATCGGTCGATGCTTGTTCAGGCTGACTCGAAGGTCGACCACCTACGAGCGCCTGGGTCCGTTTCCCTGACGATTACAATTTCGACATTCTCTTACTGTTACCCCTACCTGACCACACGAATAGCACTGTTTGCCTCTAGGTAGTGCGCACCCGATTGCCATGTGCCCTGTTTGGTTGCATCTATAACATACCACGTCCCTATTCGCCCTACCAGGTCTAACACCTTGTGGTGGTTGTTCATCTCTGTCATTTACACTAGACTGACCACTAGCTGGTTGTTGTCTATCTCTATCAGCTCTAGCAGCGAAACTGCTTGCTGGCTGCTGCCTATTTCTGTCGAATCTATTAGCAGGATGATTTAAATTCTGTTGGTTCGATGTCCCAGCACCTGATATTTGAATTGCATCAACCCCTGTTGAAAAATCGTCACTGTCGCTCTCTACGTCAACGTAGGCCAAGTCAGGTTCAATAGATTGGTTTTTCCTAGGTGTAAAATTTTCCTCCTCTAAACCATATCTCTGGTCTATTCTACGACACAGATCCTTTAAATGTGATAGGCTATTGACCTCAGTAGCAATTAACCCATTTTTATAGATGTCCGCGATATTTCTGAAGACGATAGCTAATTTCGCCTCTTCGGAAACAGGACAGCCAAGTCTTTGGAAATATGTGTTCATGACAGCAATATAGGTCCCTATAGACTCTCCAGGGCCTTGTTTACGTTTTTGAATCTCCTTCAATAGCTTCTCGCCATATGAAGAAGGAAGATATTCTGCCATGAACCTCTGTTCCAGCTGTTCCCACGAATGGACTTCTCTTCGAACATCTTTGTAAAAAGTATAAGCTGACTTTTCAAAAAGATCAATGCCTGAGTTCAGTAACACCTTTTTGCTGACTCCTCTCGCCTGACTTAACTCGTCCACTCTCTCAAAAAATGCGGTGACGGAGATCGTACCCCTCTCGCCTGTAAACTTTAAGTTCCACTTATGCGGAGGTACAGGTGCAACGTGATATGAGGTACCAGGATCACTTGACATTGGTACTGGCGACGAACATGAAAATGGTCGTGACTGAGCAATTGGTGCTATGCTACTTTGGAGGGCAGCTAAACTCAAAGGAACGGTAGACGGTTGTTGATAATGAAAAGCTGATGCACGGTCATTCTGAATTTGCATTGGGGGTGGTGCCTGTATTGGTGCTTGAGTTGGGTTCGCTAGCATTTGCATTTGCACTGGAGCAATGACCGACGGTTGGTTCGTGGGCTGTTGTGTGCTCGAGTGCTGTGGTTGCGGTAGTTGAGACTGGCTGGGAATGTTGCCAACATTTGTCGAGTGATCTGAGCTTCGACTCGTTGATTGGGTTTCAGATGCTTCATCATCATCTGAGGTAACGCCAACTCTTAGTAAATCTGTTGCTTGGCCCTGCAACCTCCCAATCAAACTCAAGGTTTCCGCAACCAGTATGCCTTTGGTTTGACTTTCTTCAAAGTTAGACGGATTCATGTTATTTATCCTGGCTAACACATGTTCCAACCTTACAGCGATTTTCCTAAACTCTCCCCCTTTGCTCGTACCAGAGAACTTCTCTACCAGCGGTACCAGACTATCAAGCTTCTTCATGCAGCTAAAAGCATCTTGGCCAAACTTAAAGGGATACGGAGGGTATCTCATACTTCCATCAGTCCTTTCTCTCTGTCTAATCAATATGAGCTGTTGCTTCATCTCTTCCACCGATCCAATGGCTATGCCTCTCCATGTTAATTCGTAGATTAACTCGTCCCTGACTAAGTACCTTACGTCAGACAACCGACTCAAAGAAATAGCCATAGTGCCTTTTATCTTCAAACTTTAAACTTTAATTAAAACTGTTAATTATACCTCCCAATTATAAAAACTAAACCACGTAATAACAAACACAAAGTTCACTTTCAATTCACTAGTGAAAATCACTATAAATTTTCTCACAACTGTAGAAAATATAAAACTTAAATACGGGCAGACGCGAACAAAACCGAAAAACACCGGAGCAGTAAGAAAATAAAATTTATTTGCATTTAAAAATGTAATCATAATTTAGGTTAAGTATTTGTACAACCAACTATGACGTCCAACCTTGCAGAGAGAAATAACTACTTAAATCCTAAATTAGAATTAACAAGTAGCCATAAAAAAAAGTTTAAAAAAATAAAAGAGAGACAAGAGTTTTGGCAGTGTTTAGGTCTTATGTTTCACTCCTGCGTGAGTAAAACACAAAAAAAAATAATTGCGCTTATCCTAGCTGAACTGGATTAAAATTAAAGTTAAGTGATGTTTGTTTACCTCAGCAACCGAATAGGTAAATTTATCCCTAAATGGAACGTACAACAGACTACCTATAACAAAAATCCCAAAGCTGTTGTACACAGTTAACGCTAGGGTATACTCCTGCTATTGCAGAACGGCTCCACTAATAACTCCTCAAAAAAAACCCAAATCGCCGTATACAATGATTTTTCTAAAAAGAAAACATCAAAACCCACTTTAACCTGCTTACCTACTCTGAGTCTACACGAAACATGCATTGCTTAAGGTCACATCATCCCTTAATATATAAGTGAACGCAATAAACATCGGAACAGATGTTCATGTTATAGAAATCATAAATTATGCTCAATTTAAAAAAAATCCGCTCGCTGAAATTGCGTTGAATTAGACTAGTGAGGATGTTGTGTGTAATTCAAAAAAAAATTTGAAAAAAAAAAATTACCGATGGTATTAAAAACAATTTATACAAATAACGTCTTGGTAGGACTGCAACTCTCTAATAATCGTTAAAAATGAAATTCCCAAAATTTTAAACTAAATTGATGCATCAACCCATGGTCAGAAAGACCCTAGGATCGTAGCGAAAGGTGCGCAAAAAATTTTTAAAAATTTTTTGGTGGCGACCACAGTAGCACAATAATAAAAAAAATTAAATAGTGGCTCACTACAATGTTCAAAATATTACTCTACCCTAATAGGTGGTTTGGAGTAGGGAGAAAAAAAAATTAAAACAAATGATGATAGGTTGCTAAAACGTGAGGGTTCGAAATAAAATTATATTTTAATTCAGAAAAAAAAAATATTTAAATAAACTGGTAGAATCATTGTAGGGACAAGGTACTTACTATGCACCAAAAAAAAATTTTGCAACAAGAAAATCAAGTTTCCTTTCTTAAAAAAAATTTAAAAAAAAATATTTAAAAAATATTTTCAAAAATAATTAAAAATGTTTAAGTGGGGTTGCAGCTCCTATTAGTGAACCTTAAAAAAAAATTTAATAGAACCAGCACCAGAAAAATCTTATTCAAGTTGTCATGCAACAGTTTTTGTTCTTTTCCTTTAAAAAACCAGTTGTCAATTCCCTTTCCTCTCCCAAAACTGTGGCAATGTGAAAAGTCAATGAGCTAGAAAAATTTATTTACTATAAAAAAAAATGTTGAAAATTAAATTTACTTAAGAATCATAAGGTATAAAAATAAAAAATCAGTTTAGGAAAAGTTTTAAAAAAATGTTTATGTTACAAAAAACAAACGATGTATATTTGTTTAAAATTATTACTAAAGGAAACAACCAACGTGAGTACTCATTTACTGTACCCCTATATTAATGTGAACCTAAGTCTTAAACTTTGCACTCAACCCCGTAAAGAATTATCCCGTGTGCCCTTTCAAAAAAACAAATATGGAAACAATTTCAAGGATCACCTATAAGAACGTTGTAAAACTAAATCTGCCTACTCAAGTGTCTTTACACACAACATCTAATCAAAAAAAAATTTTACTGCTTAATGCATTCTCAGATCCCTATTCCCGGTGTTTACGAGATATAAAATTAAGTTGGGCCCACTCCACAACTATCAGTCAAAGCAAATCTACCAAATGTCCAAGGGCTAATGAGACCCCATCACCTACAAATGATATTTAGAAATGAAACAGTTGGGAATAATCCTGCGTAAAAACCAGAGAACAAAATCAAGAACCAAAAACTATTACATTAATTTTAAAAGAGCATAATAAAACTCCCGGCCCCAATTAAACTTTTGTTATCTCAACAAAACTCGGCCTAAAACCAAAAAACTTTTTATTAGACATTTCCCCTATTCCCTAAGTATAATGTCAATAAAACCCAAAAACTTGTGATTTCCATTCCAATCCCATCTGTACCCTATATATTTTTCAAACGGTTAAACCCCCACAGGCGAAACAATATCTTATTTCAAGGAAAGGGTGAAGATATTTTGAAGCACCCTGTGAAAATAGGACACTATTATGGAAAATTGTTCAGATCAGTGTTCTTAATACTTTCCAACCTAAATATATCTAGTCCCCTCATGTGCATGTTACTATTTTAGTTCCTATCATAATTAAATAGATCACAAAATTTGTCTTTCTCCGCGAATCTGCAAGGTCATGGAAAATGCGAGATTCAGCCTGTAGGCCAAATTTGGATGTATTTTAATTTAGCGAAAACCGAAGTTGCGAAATCCTAAAAAGATTAGCAGGAAGTCCTCGTTCCTCGATTTCTACACTCCGAACCAAACATTTCTTCCATTTCCACCCAGCTCGCGGGAGGAAAACCCCTAATTATTGCAATACAAAAGGTACTACTATCATATTATGCATAACAAAAAAATATATGCCCTCATCATTGTTTAGTCGCATCAAAGAAAACCTATTGTTTTTAAATTTATTCTTAGGTTGGAATCTTTTTTTAGAAATCAATGATCTTAAATTTATTGTTTAACCTGAACACTTTCCCATTTATTCCACAAAATTTTGCTTCATTATTTGAGGTCACCAGTATGAAATTATTTTAAAATTAAAAAAAAATGAAATAACAAAAATTATTTCCCAATTGTCCACAACTTCCAAGTTTTCATCCCTAAATACCTAGGTACTTTCTCAGTCTACCACCATCCATCGTTATCCAACATAACGCTTTAATTTCAGAAGCAACAAAACGAAGATTAAGTGACAAGCTAAGCAAGTATGTTGGAAGTTGCTTTACAATGGGCGCAGATGTAAGGCCCCTTTAAGTACACGCCACTGTCCTGAAATGCAAACTAACGAAAAAACTGAAGACTAGCATATCTGCCGTCAACTAACATTTGGCATGAAATTAAAATAATTTCATATCATACCAGTATCCTCAAAAACAAAACGTTTTTCATTATATAAGACCCAAACACTTAACCAATTAATTTTGTTATTTAAAATTATGATTTGGAAGTAAAAGATTTATTTATTCCTGCCTGATCAACTAAGACAAAAAAAAGTTCACCTTTTTGTAACTCAAGAAGTTCCCGTTTGGTCCCCTAAAAAAATATAACCTGTCTGGTCACCCTTTAAAACTACGACCCCTATACAAACCGTTTTGACCAAAACAAGAATTCGAGAAGTTATGTTAACAGAAAGGAAATAATTTTTTACGAAAAATTAAATTATTTAAAAAAAATAAAATTTTGAAATATTTTTACCAATTACCACCGCCTAGCATTTATATTTAGTTGAAAGTCTCTCTTAAATTCACTGACCAATTTTTCGGCCTCAAAATGACATTACTTAAAAAATTTACTGAACTTTACAAATGAACTCTACAAATGAACTAAAAAAAATCAAAAAAACTTATATCTATATCTGTCTCAGTTAAACATTTCTTTTGTGGTATTATATCTAGTTGGGCTTCAAATTCATTTTCCCTGTATTCAATCCGGAGCAGGCAAAACTTCTCAAGGCTCAAACATAAATGTTTGCTCTCCAATGGCCATGACCAAGCTATGACCTGAACGCAGAAAAAAATACAGAAAAAAAAATAATTGTGAACCAGAAAACTTTAGTTGGTAGAAATACCCGTAGGTCATTTTTAAAAAAAATGCACTCCAAAGCCCAACGCTGTATTTTCCACCAAAAAAATTTGACCAGTCACGAAACACAACTAGACAACTAAACCAAAGACCTAAAAACTGTCTTTCAAAAAAAATACCCCAAAAAAAAAATGTCAACTGGACTTTTGGCATTGATCTTCAGCCAAGGTGTCACTCTAGGGGTTTTAGCCTTGTGTTTCCTAACCTCCCGAGCCGACACTAGTAGTGTACCCTCCTCTGACCCGATGTAACTGAGTGACGTAAGTTCTTAATTGTCATCAACAGTTACCTCCAAAAACAAGAAAAGAAAATGACAGCAAAATAAACTCATTTTCCTTTTCTTTCATTACTAATTAATACTTTCAACTAAACAAAGCTACCAGCTGTTAAGCTATTTTTACTTTAAAACAACTCAGCCAAGAAAAATTTGTGTGAAACCCTGTAAAAATTTTCCAAATACCAAGTGGTGATATCCCACAAAAAAATTAAGATCGCCAAAAAAATTAACTTGTTGACCTAAATAAATTGACTGCACTAAAAAATAATCGGTGAAACAATTTCTATCTTATCACAAGCAGGAAATAATAACATATAAATAAATGAACCTGCAAAAAAAAATTGTTAGAAAAAACACACTACCTATGTCATATATTTAAAACATAAAAAGACCATGTCTGGAAATCCATCCACCTATAAATCAACAAAAAAATTGAAGTAAACTTAGATTACTGTGTTTATTTTTCTTTACAAAAAAATTAACACATGTTCTTCCTACAAAAAACTTTAAAGAATTAAGAACATGAATTGGACTCCGTTCAATAAAAACTCCCATGTTTTTTTATCAACTTATTATTCCTTAATAAATAAAAATGGATCTTTTATTTTCCCAGAAAAACCCTGTGAAGATAAGCTAATAAAAACTATGAGAATCCCTAAAACAACAAAACGAGTTCCAAATCAACCAATATTACCAAAAAAAAATATTTAAAAAGTGTAATTTACGAAAACCAATGATCTTGTTTTTCATTAAAAAATTGATTGGGTATCAAAAAACACTGACAGCCACTGAAAGCCTTTAACCTGGCTTTGGATGTACCACAAAAAATTTTTAAAAAAAAATTCCAAAAAAAATTCAAAAAAAAAGTTTTTTCTTTTTTTTCCAAATTAAAAAAAAGAACAAAAAATTACATCAGATGTTAAAAAACTAGCCAAAAACACACGTTGGGCGCCAATTTGTGGCCTTAAAAAAAGTTAAAAAATAATTTGGGCGCCAATTTGTGGCCTATTAAAATGCGTTGTGTGACATTTGTGGCAGCTTCAAGACGTTGCCGCCATTTTGTGACACAACAAACCCATTGAATAATTAAACAAATATCTGGAAGCAGAACTGTATTTTCCAGCTAGGTAAAACATTGATATGCCCGGTAACTTTTATACAGTGGAGAAGGGGGGGGTTCAGAAATAAGAAAATTTTAAGTGCGCCACATTATTTAATACCAATGTTTTACAAAGAAGATCTTAAATAAAATACAGTTCAACCCAAACGTTGTAGCCAAACAATGAAATTCTATACTTCCGAGGCTTCCAGAATATTTGTGTAATTAAAAAGCCAAAAAAAAAATAAACAGAATAAAATTCTATTAGATCGAATTCAGATGACAAAACAAAAATACTTTACAGGTAGATGGACTCCTTTAACAGGTCATAGTGTACCTACACCTGAGTCAGTAGTGTGAGACTCGGTTACATAAATGATTGAAAAAAAATAAATATACTTCCAAAGATATTCTGTCATAGGGGAGATCTGGACCAAATATCCGCTGTCATCATTCTACGCTAGGTCGAATGAGACAGACAGCAACCCAGTCCGAGATCTACCCCATGAGGTAAAACAGTGTAAAGAAACCGCTAAAACATATAATCTCATCTCTCTTTTGTCTCCGCAAAGTTGGTCATTGGGTTGCACAAATAACACAAAAATTTAGTTCATCTTGTTTATTTTCACAGGAGGATGAAAATGAAATTGATTAAAGTACAAAAAAAAGTATTGAAATCTGAGGAAAATACTTGAAACATGAAATATAAACCAATGAAATTGGGGGGAACGAGTCAGCGCCAAAATAACCGCAATAGTAATTTCACAATAAAATTTAGCTTAATAGTACCGCAAAATTGGGGTTATGACGTCATACCTTTACCTTGCGTTTACAAGAATTTCAAAAGTTATACTTTAAAAAAAAAATTATATGGAAATTATAGCAAAAAAATTATATAAAAAGATTATATATGGAAAAAAAATTATAGTTATGGCTTGCTCCTACCTTGGTCCTGCAATTATTTAATTGTTGGTGTTTTGTTTAGTAAACCTGGAGTTGTCCAGACATCCTCTCACTGCTCTCGCTGCTCCTGGCTTGCCCGCGCCTCCCCTAATGCCCGCTTAGCACATCACGCTAGGGCAGCACATGGTGGTCAAGATGTTGGTTCTTGCCCGAGCGTAGAAACCCTGTGGAAAATGAAATGTTTCAGTTTCCTGGAATTCGTCAATTTTGCACGAAGTTCCCCTACACAGTAACTTAAATCGATAATCCCATGTCGACTCAATAAAACAAAGTAGATTTAAACAGATGAACTAAAATAATCCTAACGTACCTTTCTCAGAGTTATAACTGGCCCGTCCGGCTTCCCACCAGCGTCCAGCCCAACTGTCCCGTCGCTGGAATTGACAGGGCTGTAGACAAAGGAGAAAAACAATATATAGTTTTTATCCAACACGTGGTTAAAAGAAAAATATAAAACCGCCAACAAATCCCCACGTCCTTTGTCAAAAAAAGTACATTTCCCACGAAAAATAATTACAATTTGTGAGGCAATTATTATCTTGAAGAGTACTCAAATAATAAAAAAAAATGAAAAAAAAAAATAAAATCGAACTTACCGATGCTCTTTCCGTGCAAATGGCGTAGGCCGACTTAAAATTCCCCTCAAAAGGGTGCGAGCGTCACTCCAGATTGCCTAGACACGACGGACTCACTTCCACAGTTTCTGGGATATCTCCTACAATCGCTGTAGTGCCAATCACCAAAAACAAAGGCGATCCCAGAAACTGTTGTCGACCCAGCCAAAATTCGTTCGCAAAGAGAGACCAGGCAGAACACAAAAAACGAAGTGGCCGGAAACCGTTTTGTAAATTTAGTGGGGAGTGGGGACGGTAAAACGCAATAGTACCAACCTAATCTTCCCGGTGAAATTCAAATAAAGGATGCAAACCTATTTAAAAAAACTTTTCCGCCAAAAATAAATCTCTACATTCAGTGGCCAGACTGGAAGGAAAAACCCGCTAACCAATGGGGACATACAGCGATAGTTCTATACAGGTATATAGGGGCAGCACCGACCAAGTGGACATTGCAATCCGGTAAAACGTACATTGAGGTGTTGTCGGATCTATTTCCACGGTTGGAATTTTTATAACAAGGACGTCGAGACACCCTCCATACACATTATTAATATTCGAACACTCAACCAATTCCCATATGAGTAAAGCTATACTGAGCGCAGAATTTAGTTGCACTCCAGTTACAGTCTTCGTCAAAAGTTTCCGTCGCTCTTTATAAATGTTTTCTCTAATATTCATATGGTTTAACGCCATTTTTGTAAAACATTTCTACAGTAATAAAGCTGTTTCTGAACCTGAACCCAAAAATACACACTGAACCATTGCTTAAATCCTAATCCGTGAAGAATATGGGGTTCGGATTGTCCCAATATCCTCGAGAATAAACGTAAGGGAATGAAATGTTCATCTAAATGTTTCCCTCCTGTTACTGAAACCATTTGTGATGCGGCAACGCCGCCATTCCCCAGCATAACAGCTGTTTAACTTTATGAACGTCAAGTGAATCACAAAATTCCACAGATAAAAACAAAACAATCAAAATTTTTATGTGATTTTTCCCGAAGCCTGTGATCTTAAATTCCAATTACGATGTCCAGATAATGCGATGTGCGTAGTGTCCACAGTAATTCGATGGAATGCCTCCTTTTAAGGTAACTTCCTAGACCCTATATAACCTCCAAACCTAGCTCTATAAAATACCCTTACTTGTGTACAGAAAGACGAATCAAAGAGCCTTGACCATTTACCCAAATAAACAAATATGTAACGTTGTCCCAAACGTAAAAATGACACGTTACAGGTTTTTGCATTTTATTCGAGAAATCGATAATAAAATATATGCTTGTTGGACTCTTTTGGACTGATCAAAGTCAATAGGGGTCAAGTGTTAGTTTTATTCTTTTTAAATATTTTTTATTTTTTTAATTAACAATATGTCGTTAAAAAAGCTTGAGAATCAACGCAAAGTTTCAATATCTCGTATTACGGAAACGTATAACTTGGGAACAAAAGCTAAATCAGATAGTTCTTCCTTGCCAATTTTTAAGGCGTTTTACGAATCGTTAGACGATCACTATGAACAATTTAAAAACATTCATAATTTTATTTTATTTTATTTTATTTTATTTTATTTACACCACTTAACAGGAGTTAACCCAATTACAAAGTGGGGAAGAATACAGTGATTAACAATAACAGAAACTAAGGATAAAATGAAGTACAAAATAAAAGAAATTTACTACATCTACACTGAGTGAGCAGAAATAAAAATTATAAAAATCGTATATTTTTTAAAGTAGAGATACTGCAATTAAATATGTCACATCTGTCGCAAGTCTGATTGCACGTGTTACAAGCCCGAATTATTGGAGAATTTTTGCAAATATTGGTGCGCTGGTAAGGAAGATAAAACGGAACAGTAGTGCGTGCTGATGTTCTGGGTACTAAAAAATTAATCTTATGCAATAATTCCTGGGAGTCGATTTTATTATGTATTAATTTGAAAATGAATTGCAACTCTGCCAACTTGCGCCGGTCCTCCAACGAAGATATACTGAACCTTTCACAAAGGACCTGGTTCAGAATACCAATTTCGGGATACACACCATCAAGCTTAAAAACAAGGTACTTCAGAAACTTACGTTGAATTTTTTCAATAGTATTAATGTGAGTATCATAATACGGAGACCATACTATGCATGAGTATTCCAATTTAGATCTGACATAAGCAAAATAGAGTAATTTTATACTAGAAATATTTTCTAGGTACTGAGAATTCCGTATTATGAACCCAAGCATTCGGTAGCTTTTCTTTACAACATCCTGGATGTGGGGAACAAATGATAGAGCACTATCGAATGTTACTCCGAGATCTTTAAATTCCAGACTCCTGGGTATTACGGTTGTATCAATGGAGTAATTGAATTGAATTACCTGTTTTCTAAGGGTGAAAGACACTACATTGCATTTAGATGGATTGAGAGGGAGGGAGTTATCAAGACACCAAGTATATACCTTATTTAGAGCAGCTTGAAGTTTTTCACAATCAGCAATGTTATTTATTCTACAGATAAGTTTTAAGTCATCAGCGTACAATAGGCAAATAACTTCTATGTCCTGAACTATGCTATTTATAAAAGCTATAAAGAAGAGAGGACCTAGTATAGAGCCTTGAGGAACTCCGGAAGTAGCCTTGATCGTAGAGGAGGTTTGTCCATAGCATTCTACATACTGAAGCCTTTCAGTTAAGTATGAATAAAGAAACTTAGATAAATCATCAGAGATGCCAAAGGTTACAAGTGTACGGAGAAGAATACTATGGTCTAGTCTGTCAAAGGCCTTAGAAAAATCGGTGTAAATAACATCATTCTGAGCACCCGCATCCAAGGATTCAGCTATTAGGTGTGTAACAGTAACTAAATTGGTTGTGGTAGATTTGCGTTTCATGAAGCCGTGTTGACAGGAATCTATTTGACTGCTCAGGGGAAAGTAAAGCGATGTATGGAGAACGCGTTCAAAACATTTGGAAAAATTGTTTATTATGGTAATTGGCCGATAATTTACAATTCGATCTTTTTCTTGTTTTTTATGGACAGGTATAATTTTAGAATTTTTCCAAGTATCAGGAAATGTGCAGAATTTTAAAGATAAGTTAAAAAGAACAGTTCAGGGGTAAGCAAAGACGTATGCACAATCTTTCAGTAAAAATGCAGGAATTTTGTCGGGACCGACAATGGCCTTGGGTTTCATGGTCTTTAGTGCTTGCAATACCTCAGATTCATTGAAGCTTTTAAGTGAAATGAAATTTGAGTTAAGGTTAGAAGAAATATTATTTTGTACTGAGGTACGCTGCTGAGATGGTGTATATGAACTCTGAAAGTAATCAGCAAATGCATCAGCTATGCGCTGGGGATCCGTCGTACTCTCTTCATTGTGATCTGTCATGCACTGCGGCAGACCATTATTCGAATGCAATGATTGTATTAGGCGCCAGAAATTTCCAGGTTGAGTTGTCAGGTTCGCTTCAAGTCTAGCGCAATACTCGCGGTATGATGTTTCTGTATCGCGTTTTATTTTATTACGAAGTTCTCGAAATTTAAGTAAATCATTATCGCTGCGACTTTTTTTTGTGTTTTTGAAAGTATTTATGTTTTTGTTTAATCGACCGTATGATGAGGGAAGTAAACCAGGGAGGATATTTTCTACGCCGCTTAGATGTTTTTGGCACGTGGGTGTCTAGACAGGAGTATAATTTGTAATAAAATAATTCGACAGCCTCATTGACGTTATCAACCGTTTCCAAAACACGCCAGTCAATCTCAGCTAAGCTCGCATATAGATTTCTCAGGTCAGATCTCTTGAAATTATAAAAGATGTCATTAATTTTGAGTTTGCTCAACTTTTTGTCACCGGCCATTTTATAGTCAATTAATAAAGAAGGATGGCACCTGTCCTCGTTTAGCAGGATGTCATGACATCTCTGCACGGAAGTGAGGTTTGAGGAAGATGTTAATACTAGATCAAGCAGTCGATTATCAGAAATTTTGACAGTGTTAATCTGATGCCAATCAAGAAAATTAATAAAATTCAGCAAGTGAGTTAACCTACTGTTGGGAGGAGGATCCCTCTCCATGCAGGTTACGTATTCAGGGTAATTAAAATCTCCGAGAAAGACTACTTTAGCACTATATAGGAAATTCAGGGATGACAGATATTCAAAAAGTTGTTCATATATGTATGAGATTTTGCCTGGCGGAATATATACAAGGAAAATATAAAGAGATAGTTTGTTCGAGAAAGATACTTTGATTCCAGCTATGTCTATTATGTCACGGATTGATACAGGCAATTCAATTTCCAGGTTGGTTGTCTGTAGATTTTCCCTTACAGCCAACAAAACACCATCATAGGTCTCTTGAAGGACGACGACGATGATGGATTCGAAGCATAGGATAAAATTAGGAAAGATACGGATCTATTCTACCACCAAGCTAAAGTTCTTTTTTAGAGTTTATGTTCCGATTCAGTTCATTCAAATTTTACCCCCGCAACTTCACACTATTCACGTAGCGATGATGGGCCCTTTAAAGGTACCTTGCTTTAATGGAAACGTAAAAAAGTGGCCAACCTTCTACGATGTTTATTCTTGTTTGGTTCACGAAAACTCTAATTATTCCGATATAAGGAAATTTCAACATTTGGTAACTTTCCTTGAGGGCGAACCACTTAATATTTTAAGTTCTATAAAATTAACGGCAAGTAATTACGCAATCGCCTGGAAGGTATTAACAGATCGCCAAAATAAAAGACTTTTAGCCAGTACCTACTGGAACTCAATCTACTATGTAAATTCTTTAAAGGGAAACCAATCAGCAAAGGATCTTAGAGTCTTGGTAGATACCTTTTCTGAGAATATTGCGGCGCTCGAAAATCTTGAATTTCCAGTAACGTCGTGGTGTTTTTGTTTATTTTCAATTTTATTATCAAAAATCGATCAAACCACAAGAACCGCTTTCGAATTAATGTATAGTACTACCGAGATTCCCACATATCAAAATCTAATTCAGTTTCTTATTAACCAATGCCGTGCTCTTGAAACAGTACAGCTATCTCCCCAAAATATGCAAATGCAACCTTCGACTTCCAAACAGCAAAAACTAAATTATTGGAATTCTAGTAACCAAAAATATAATTCTTATTCAAATAATCAGTACAAATCAAGCCCTCCATCAAATTTTTTAGCGCATACGCACTCACAAGTATCAAATAAACAATCCAATATTCAATTTCGACAAAGCCAACAACCCTATAAGTGCAAATTATGCAATAATTCTTTTCATCCGCTCTCGCAGTGTGGTGTTTTTATTTCCAAATCTCCTTCAGATCGGTTTACTTATGTAAAACAACAATCTTTATGTATCAACTGTTTACGTTCAAATCATCAAGTAATCGACTGCAGTAGTACCTACAACTGCAGGGTATGTCGACATAGGCACCATAGTCTTATTCATCTATCGCAAATGACAGATTCAATTCGTCAGAATTCAAGTCAATCCTTTGTTAATTCAAGCCAAAATTCAAATCAAAATTCGAACTTAAATCAAAGTTTTAATCCAAATCAAGTGGCCGTGCCTAGCACCGGCACAAACTTATCGTATCAGAATTCAAACTCAAGTCTTAGCCAACTGAACCCTAGTTTTGTTCAACCCAGTTCAAATTCAATTCAAACCAATTCGAATCCAAGTACATCTACAAATCAATACTCTTCGTTATTCACCTTGACGCCCCGGGCGACAGTGCTTCTAGCGACTATAAAATTAGAGGTACTCGATAGTCGGGGTAACTACCAACCTGTCCCAGCACTTCTGGACAGCGGTAGCCAAGCTAACCTGATAAGCGAAGCTTGTCTTAACAGGTTAGGCTTGCCAAGAAACAAAATTTCGATCCCTGTTCTGGGACTAAATCAATCTTCGTCAGCCACTAACGGCATTTCTACTTGCACTATTCGAGCCCTAGGCCAACAAGAGCCTACCTTTTCTATTCAAGTCTTCGTTTTACCGAAACTCTGTTCGAATATGCCCTCAGTACAGGTAGATTCATCCAATTGGAGTCATATTTCAAATCTAAAGCTTGCAGATAACCAATTTTACAACCCTGGTCCAATTGACTTACTCTTAGGTGCACAACTTTACACAGAAATCGTCCAATCAGGACGAATTCCAGGACCTCACGGCCTACCCTCCGCTTTTGAGACAGTTTTTGGGTGGGTCTTGATGGGTCAAGCTCAAAACATAAATATTTCACCTCAAGTCAATTCTTACTTTACTTCCTGTGAGTAGTCTCTCGACTTTAATATTCGCAGATTTTGGGAACTAGAATTAATTAAGTCAAAAACGTTTCTCTCACCCGAAGAAAAAAGATGTGAAGAGATTTTCCAAAAAACTACCACTAGAGATATTTCGGGCCGATTTACTGTAAATTTGCCTTTTCGTCACATTGACCCTCCTGACCTAGGAGACACATATTCGGTGGCCTATCGTCAATTTTTGTCTCTTGAATCTCGCTTAATAAAAAATTCAAATTTCTATAGTATGTACTCGGATTTTATGAGAGAATATCTCAAAAACGAGCACATGTCTTTAATTCCAAGATCCGAACCTAGACCTCAGTTATGTTCTTATTTACCACATCACGGAGTCCTTCGTCTTGACAAATCAACGACTAAACTCCGGGTGGTTTTTAACCCTTCGATTAAGGGTTCGAAAGGCCTAAGCATGAACGAAACTCTTTTAATAGGACCAAAATTACAAGCCGATATTTCCGAAATTCTATTAAAATTCAGATTTTATTCTATCGTATTTTTGACTGATATAAAACAACACTTTTTACAAATTCAAATCAATCCAATTCATCGGGACTACCAAAGGCTACTTTCGCGATTTGATCCCAACGAACCCCTGCAGGAATACAAGCTTAATACAGTGACGTTTGGTGTTAGTTCAAGTCCCTATTTAGCTATTAGAACTCTTAGAGAACTAGCCATCCTGGAGGCTAAGAATTATCCTGAAGCATCCCAGGTCCTTTTAAATAACATTTTCATGGACGATATTTGCTGTGGAGCTAACTCTCTAGAAGGTGCTTTATCGCTTCAAAGGGATCTCATAGCGTTGCTTAAATTGGGAAAATTTTAATTAAGAAAATGGGCATCAAATAATCCGAAACTACTTTCACATTTGTCGCCCGCTGATTGTCAGATCCCTGTTACCTTTGAAGACGATTCTTCAACATCGATTAAGGTGTTGGGCCTTCAGTGGCACCCTTCTACAGATACCTTTACCTATTCTTGTACCCCTTGTGAAAAACCTTGCACCAAAAGGAATATTTTATCAGCTATCGCTAAAATTTGGGATCCTATAGGTTTCTTATCGCCTGTTTCATTTTTAGCCAAAATGATTATGCAAAACTTTGGTTATGCAAAACTGATTGGGATTAAATACCCCCCGATCCAATCAAAACTCTTTGGAATCAATTCAATAATCAATTAACCACTCTTTCGATTCTTTGTATACCTAGACATATTTTTTCGAATAATATTCAACGATGTCAATTGCTAGGTTTCTGCGATGCATCCGAGCTAGGATACGCTTCTTGCGTATACGTTCGCGTCGAATTACCAAATAAAATTATCAAAACTGCTCTAGTCATGGGCAAGTCAAGGGTTGCTCCCTTACACACTATTTCAATCCCACGTTTGGAACTACTTGGAGCTACTCTATTAGCTGATTTACTCGAACTAGTTATTCGCACCTATTCATCATTACTCGTAATCGATGAAATTCTTGCGTTCTCGGACTCACAGGTCACGCTTCATTGGGTCACATCTTCACCTCACAAGTGGAAGACCTTTG
Organism: Aspidapion aeneum; assembly: GCA_963576565.1. Taxonomy (NCBI): domain Eukaryota; kingdom Metazoa; phylum Arthropoda; class Insecta; order Coleoptera; family Brentidae; genus Aspidapion; species Aspidapion aeneum. The sequence goes on from OY755039.1 coordinate 52,431,541, forward strand.
TGGTAAACCGCGTGAGTCGTATTCAAGAAACAATCCCCGAAGTCCCATGGTATCACATTACTTCACTCGAAAACCCTGCCGGCTGCGCTAGCAGAGGGTTGTCGCCCAATAACTTAATAAATCACCCTCTTTGGTTTCACGGCCCTCCATGGATTACCTTGCCCACTACGGAATGGCAAATTCAAAGGTTTATAAATGAACGTTCTTTGGGAGTTCCAGACGAGGTTCTCAAAGAAGAAAAACCGGAAAATTCAGTGGTGCTGACGGCAGAACTTCAAAATAAAAACTTTTTTGATAGATTAATCGATAAAATATCCAATTTAAATACCATTCAAAAAATTATTTGTAATTTTTTTAGACTTATTCACAATCGAAAAAACTCAGTTGACCTTTTATTCGGCGTTTTTTCCGCTTTTGAACTACACAAGGCTCTACTTGTTTTAGTTAAAAGGGTCCAAGAAGAGTGTTTTTCAGATATCATTCAAAAAATTCAAAGTACTCAGCTATTACCTAAGCCGTTTCGCAAACTCGCGCCCTTTTTGGACGAATTGGGTTTCCTTAGAGTGGGCGGACGCTTACGGCATTCTCAAATCTCCTTTGAGGCAAAACATCCCTTATTATTGCCGAAATCTCATAGATTAACCCAATCGATCATTATTCAAACTCATAACGAAAATTTACATCCTGGAATAAACACAGTCCAATACTTAACTCGTCAAAAGTTTTGGATTATGTCATCACGTCGAGCTATTCAGAGGGTTTTATTGCAATGTATTCCCTGCTTTCGCTTAAAACCAAAACCTTATACTCCGTACATGTCGGATTTACCTTCTTTTAGAACGTCACAATTAAAATGTTTTTCACACGTTTGCTTGGACTATGCAGGCCCAATCAAAACCTTTGTAGGCCAGAGACGTCGTGGAGCACAAGTTGGTAAATCATATATCGCAGTCTTTGTCGATACTTCTGTCAAAGCTCGAGCTGGTTTCGGATTTAACCACAGAGGCGTGCATCGCTGCTTTACGACGCTTTGTCGCTAGACGTGGCACTTGTGTCCAAATCACAAGTGATAGAGGCTCAAACTTTGTTGGGGCTATTAAGGAGCTCCATAATCTTTCGAAATTAGCTTCTGAGAGCTTAAAAATCAAATGGTGTCTTAATAGTCCGGGAGCCCCCCACCTAAATGGTCTAGCAGAAGCAGGAGTCAAATCTATAAAAACACATTTGTATCGGGTCATCGGTGACCAGATACTAACCTTCGAAGAGCTCTATACTCTCCTCGCCCAAATAGAGGCATTACTCAATTCTCGACCCCTTTGTGAGCAAAGCTCTGACCCAAACAATCTTACATCTCTGACTCCGGGTCATTTCCTCACAATGAAACCCCTTAATTCGTGTCCTGATCCTGACCTTTCTACCCTTAAAGTTAATACCCTTAAGCGTTGGCAACTTATCCAACGAATTCATGCTGATTTCTGGAAGCGTTGGAAACTCGAGTACTTAAATACTTTACAACAGCGTTTTAAGTGGTCGGACCCTTCGGTTGAAATCAAGCTAGATACGCTTGTTTTAATTAAGGATGAAACTAGGCCGCCATTACACTGGTTGCTGGGTAGAATAGTGTCCGTATATCCTGGTCGGGATAATCACATTCGAGTTGCTACTTTTAAAACACAACACGGACTTTTCACTCGTCCCGTGGTCAAGTTGTGCCCACTACCTTTAGATGCGCACTAAACTCCCAAGCAACTTCTTTTTGTTTCGTGTGTCGTTATCTAGAATATATATATATTTTTTTGCATTTTTTTTTTAATTCTATAAACCTAAAACGGATTTCAATTACCTACCCTTGAAGGTTTTGAATTAACTTATATTTTTTTTATATAGCCATTTGTTTATTCAACTAAATCTCAATGTAAAACTTCGTTTTAAGTGGGCGGAAAATGTTCGTGCAACTTTAATTTTAAATTCAAATTTTGCGCCAAATTCACGTATTCGGAAAACCCACACAATTTCAATTTTGATTGGCACAAGCAAACGCCAGCGCCATCTACGAAAAATGAATCTGCGCAAAAAGGCGTAACCAAAAGAGATTCGTCTGTCGTATTCTATCGAGATCACCACGCAGCATGGTGATAAATTCTATTAACCAAAAAATCCAATAACATTCTTAGAAAATCAAACTAAACCATTGCACAAACAAGTGATTCTAGTGTGGATCGACTGCAACGACTGGGCCAGCGAGAGGAGCTCCTCTGGACGACGGAAACAACTAAAAAGGTGAGTGCCAATCCTCTATATTGTCTTTGTGTGGCTCGGAAAAATTAATATTTTTACATCGTCCTTTTAAGGATTTTTGCACCCAGATTTTATAAAATGACCAGCGCGCTTACAGTCCCGCGGCTCTACCTCATACCTCAAACCTCAAAACATCAACATAATGTGAATGTAAATTTTCTAGATGCAAAACACGGAAAACACTTATAATAACTCAAATACACCAAAATTAGAAACAAATTAATCAGATCTAAAAAATGGGGTTATGTTTTTTTTTATCTGAAACGTTGCTCCGTGATAACAGATGTAGCAATTTAGAGCACCCGCTCGGCAATTTGCAGGCAATAGTGGAGCACGCAAATATTTTGTAGAGTACTGCTTGTTTTTAGGTCGAACGCCTACATCCGTTTCAGAGCAATTTTCGAGCACTCGAGGGCAGTTTTCGAGCAAAAGCCGGAATCGCTATAAGTGCGCACCGGGGGATCCCGTCGTCTGTGTCGTCACGCTGCGTTCGAGAATTGGTTGAATCAACCCTTTTTTTCTTTGTTTTCACTAAAAAAAATATGAAACGCTTTTTTGGACTGCAAAAAAAATCTACTGTTTTTTTACAAAATCTACTTCTTTTTTTATCTATGACCTACTGATTTCTTCAAATTCGACCTGGCAACGCTGCGGAGTATTAGCAATAATTTATTGTTTCAGCGTTGGCGCATGGGATTGGCCGACGTAATTTATTTAACGTGTGGCACAAGACCGCTTTCACAGGATAAAAATCAATCCGTTTTGAACTATGTACGTGAAAATAGTGAATATAAAGACTACGCTGCCGTGCATAAGCTATAATGCCGTTAACCAACATTTGGACAATTTTCATGTTTTAATCACAACATTATTATACATCAATTTTTATAAGCAAATCCTCTTTAGCATTTGTGGTTTTCAAGAAACAAATCACTTACATTTGTCAAGGAGCATCGTTTGTATATTATTTTTCGGATTTTATGATCAAAAATAGGTAAATTTTATAGGCAGTTAACGGCATTTTAGCTTAAGGACGACAGTACGATAAAGATTATCAGTGCATGGTAGAAAACCTAGCAACATTTGATAGTGATTGATTTATATTGATATATAGTATAGCAAGATTATTAAATTTAGTAAAATTCACACACTCTCAAAATATCAATTTCCTCAAGAGGAAAAAAACGATATGCGACATTATTTTTTGAGGCGACTGTAGCATCTCCAGAATGCACCGTATAATAAAATCACATTTTTTAAACGCTATGTGACATTTCCCAACTTTCAGAATTAATTTGTCAAAATTACAACCATAAAATAATTTCGATCGTTCAGAACCGACAAGCTGACCACTGTGCGACGTAGTGAGTTATCAAAACGGAACGTGTTGTAAAATGCGTAATAGGTTTAAATGACTAATATTACGTTACCCTTTCGTCAGTCGCCCAGTCTTGACCACTGTAAACAATATACGTAGGAACTTCGATTTTCCTTATGTCTAATTGTGGAGCGTCTTTCTGCCCGTATTTCGCCCAATTGCCCTTGCCGTAGTCGTATTTCCTGAAGTTGCCCATGACAAGATCAGCTGCGTGATTCAGAATTTTGATAGCTGTACCTCCTGGGAGTTGGTTAAAGTACACCGGAATGATTTCCTATAAGAAATATTAGAGAATTATTGAAAGTGTAAAAAGGTCCAGCAGTAATAGTGCTAGCAGAATATTGACCAATCGCGGCTCGTGAGATAGTGCCACGGTGCCAGAGCACTACCCTATTTTTCTGCAAAAACACTTTTCTTTTTCATGTTTAAAACATGTTTCTCTTTAGTTTAATAATTATATGAAATTGGGTAATCCTGTGCAATTTTATGGATCTCACTCCGACTCGACGCGACGCAATGAATAGGATACTAAGACGCAAAGTAACGTAGAACACGCTTAGCAATGAGTATATGCCAGTTTTCAGAAGGCTCATAGCATTGTTTCAATGCGAAAAGTCAAAGAAATTGTGTGCCTGGCACAGGTCATCAGTTAGTATTATTACTCGCATTGTTTTTGTGCGTGGATCATGGATATTTTAATTTACGCCCTTCTCTCTCTTTTTTAAAAAAGTTTTAGATTGGGTAATATTTTAATTCTTCGAGGCAAATGATTAAAGATTTTGATGCCATTGTAGTAAATTGATTAATGGGCAAGGGTACATTTTGGTATAGGAAGTTGTAAATCTCCATGTTGGATAGATCTTGTGTTGTAACCAATTGACAGACAAAGAAAATCGATTTGGTGTATAAAAACAAGACAGACCGATTTTAGAATATACAAAGATATTACGATCAGGAGGCTCTTTTGTGTAAAATAAAAATCATTTGAACTAATTGGTTGTTTGTAGAACCCCAGAAGGCAATGGAAACACAGGAAATATTTTGCAAAATAATTAAAATAAAAATTGAATCAGAACCGAATATAAACATTACGTTTACACACAGATTACCAAGAAACCCAGGCGACCTAACCGAGACGGACACTATTTCAATAATGGATGCAGGTTCAACACACGAGTCTTTGCCTTGTGAAAGCGTGCGACGTTCTCATGACAACCAACGAACGTCTTCTCGTCGCGGCATATCAAGTAGATACAGGCAAACGAAAAACAAAAGTCGCTTCAACAATGCTTGTCTGTACGCTGGGCCCGCATTCTCTCGATATGTTTTGTTGCCTGCTAATTACAAAATATAGAAAGAGAGGACGACATTTCGCTACAGAATTTGACATTACAGAATCTGCGGTCAGAAGCGCTTACGGGTTTTTATTTAGTTTTGCTGACGTGGTGCGGCTCCGATTTTAAAAAATGTTTCCTGTTTTAGATTATGATACATGTGTGACAATTAAATTTTAAGACTGGATCCCCTACTAACAGGTTTTAAATCTCCATGCCTCGGCCGGTTGGAGTTATTCACATTGATGTGCGTTCTACTACCGCGCGCAATCTTGTCGTCTTTCCTCTGCTAGTTTGGCTTACCCAGTGGTTTGAAGCGGATCGTGCATAGCTCATTTGCCGGAATTACAACAAACGAAAAAATTGAGCAACGTATTAGTTTAAAGTAAAACTCAAAAAACGGCTACTGAATGCATTCGAGTGCTAAAGGATGTCTACGGGGAGCAGTGTATGTCTCGTACAATGGTTTTCATGTGGCATAAAAGCTTTTTCAAGGGTCGTGAAGAAGTTAAAGATGATGAATGAGAATGGCGCTCCAACACATCCAAAACAGCCATGCTCATTGTTTTTCTTTTCAATATTAGGGGTGTTATTCTTATTGAATGGGCGCGTGAGGGTCAAACAGTTAACCAGCATTTATATTTGTAAGTATTGATGTAGCTAAAGGAACGTCCAGGGAAAAAAACTTCCAGATTTGTGGAAGAACAACGCGTGGCTTCTCTACCAGGACAATGCACCGGCCCACAATGCCCTATTCATTAAGCAGTTTTTAGCTAATAAGAAGATTCCCGTCGTTAACCACCCACCATATTCACCAGACTTGGCCCCTTGCGACTCTACCTGTTTCCGAAAGTAAAGAAACCGTTAAAAGGATTTTAAAATATTAGAACATGCCAAGGAAAAAACGGCAAGACTTCTAAACAGCCACTCTTCTGATGATTTCCAAAATTGCTTCCAACATTGGAAATAAGCCGCGTCGATAGAGAAGAAGACTACAGTGATGGGAAACATCATTAAGTTGTATTAGTATTTAAATAAAGTAGATTCTTTACACCAGTCTTATAATTTTATTTTCACACCTCGTATTTAGTCTGGAAAAAGCAGGTTAAGTAGTGCTTTACCTGCGTCATTGGGTCAAAATAAATGCTAAATAAACATTGTTACATACAGGAATGGTTTAATAAGCATTTTCTAAACATAACCAACTAAAATAATTAATAAATGAATATACACGTTTTAATTTGTAAGTAAATAACGTAAAATAAATTGAATATTTATTTAAGGCATTGAGTTGCAGTATATTTCTGTGTGCCAAACTTTTGGGCTCTGGTGCGCCAATTAAAAGTTTATGGAAACTTCCAACTAGTTTTTAATTATACAAAAGTGAATAGAAACGTGGCTTATTTGATGTAGGTAAAGGATCAAAGTTTTATAAGTATATTATTCGTAAGATGAAGAATGGTGCAGGCGCTTCTTGATAATGTATCGCACGCAAAGCAACATAAAACCCGTAATGCATTACTTTTTAAACATACTTTATCTAAGAAGTTTTTTTTAAATGAATAATATTGATTGTTTAATTTTTGATATTTGTATTTGTCTTTAACTTTTCAATAAAGTGCTTGCTTGCATTCCTTTTGCCACCCACGCAGGATCACTTCGTGGATTGTTCATAATAAGGCAAATAAAGCAAAAAAAAACATTTCGTTTTTTACAACCGCACAACCAGCTTTCAGCATCGTATAATTTTTTCTAACTTGCACTAAAATTTTAGTTAATTTTAAGGATTTTTTGGCCCGGTCTATGTGGCCATAAAGATTTTATTTGTAATCGAAGTTCATATGTCAGCGTATTTAAATTTGCAAAGTTAATTATGTAATCGACAGTATTTATTTCCATTTTATAAACAAACGATAAGAAAAAGAGACAATGACACGCGACCGGCAATGCTTTTTACTACTGACATACCCCAACTAAGGATAGAACCGGCAACGTGTAAACAAACATTCCTCCCGCCCCCGCTCGAGAACATCCTCCCATACCCCGCTAAAAAACGGGTGAAATTGAAACATTGCCCCGCGCGGCGCTGTCGGCTTGTAATTATTTACGCTTAAAAAGTCAAAAGTTCATCCAATTAATCGCTGTTGTTAACCACAGATAATAAATATATAATGTGAAAATTGCCCTAAATTTGGCAACCCAGTAATAACAGCTATCGTTAATACTTACTGGACCATAGTCAGCATTTAACCCATAAAATAAGTTATAAAACTGCATGCAAAGTTTCATTAATTGAGGAGACTCCATGCATAGAGGCACTGTGATTCTCTGCAGTTCTTTTCCCTCAGATACAATTCGTTCAGCTACATAGTCTCTTATTGTATCCTAAAAAATAAATTAAGCAATTACAAAGTAATTAGGGTCATTGCATCTTGGTACCCTTGCACACGATAAACACAAAATCGTAAAAAAAGGTTAAATAAATGTTGAAAAAATAATCGTTTTTTTTCTAGCACAAATTTGTATTCAAATTATGTCCACTAATTAAAATTTCATGTAAAAGCATTACTAAAAATATATTTATTAATAACATTAAGAAAACAACATTAAAGAAAAAGAATTATAGAGGGCGCTGCTTCAGTTCCACTTCTAGTTGCGTTTCGCTGCGAATTGATGCGAGTCAGTAAGAGAGACGCTTTATGTTTTGTTTAAAATATTTGCCTTTTGTAAAAACAAACGCCGCAAATTAAAAGCACAAAGTTTATTTATTGATCAAATAAGCTGTATGTTACAGATATGACAGGTCAGTTCACGAAAACCTCAACGGACTGTTGCTGCTATAAGTTTCCAAAATAGAAAAAAATTATTTATGTTATTTAAGTTACCTTTTTCTTTGAAGATATTTGAAAAAAATATATTTTTCGGTGTTAAAATAAAAATTATTTTTCAATGTTAGAAGAACATTTCTTTATATATATCTTTTTCAATATTAAAAATCAGTATTTTTTTAACATTCGAGAACATTTAAAACAGAACATTCGTTTTTTGATGTTGGAAAAACATTTTATTTTTATATGTTAGAAAACTTTTTCACTACTAATAAGACGTTAGAACTAACATCCAACCTAACGTTATGTTTTTAAATTAAACATTATTTTGACGTTATTAAAATATTTTTGGGTTTATTGGGCAGGAGGCAGTGGCCCTCAATCTAATACGTATCCAACTAAAAGGTACCGTAAAGTGAGTTAAAAGAGGTCCACGCAACATAAGACTCTTGTCGCCCAATTTAGAATCGATTGATAAGCACACGGGTAACTACCTTATGGCCAGCGACGTCACCCGATCTTGCTCCCAATGATTTCTTTTCGTGGAGTTACATTAAAAATAAAGTTTACTGTCATGATAAGAACAATAATTTGGAAGAACTTCGAAATGAAATTACAGAAGCATTTGAACTATTAACCCTACAGTTCGTTTCATAATTTTTGAGATAACTGTTTGGCAGTAATTAGCTGTTTACCATAACAAATAGCATAGGCGAGCGAAGAGAAATGGTAAAAATTGTCCTAAAAATAACGAAATGAACAATAAAATGCTTTTAAACGCTTAAAGAGTTGGTTTTTGTAATAGGGTCGGGTATTGTCTAGCCGAAGAAGGGGGACTTTTCGAGCATTTAGAGGGGAATTAGGAACGCCTAACGAAAAAAATATTTTTTATTAGGAAAAACTCAAAACTAAAACTTACAACTTAGTCAAGACAAAGTTTGATTGTACTTAAGAAAAGATCAGTTAAAGTAAGTAATACAACACACGAAACTTTGAGGAGACCTACGAGATGGGATGAAAAGTTTCCGGCCTAACATAGAACACAACACTCCACATAAAATATTGTGAACTCGCTCTTTTGATATGCCCACAGCCTCAGCTGCCTCTTCCCGTCTTAATCTGCGATCTTTTAGAATTAGTTTGTAAAATGGTTTGCACCATTTCTTCAGAAGTTGCCGTTTTTGGCCTTCCAGAACGCAGAGCATCATCAGTGCTAGTACGACCACGGTTAAAGTCCGATACCCAGGTTTTAACTGTGGTATAGGAAGGAGCAGATTCCCCTAGTGTAGCATCTAGTTCAGCTTTAATTTACCCCCACCCTTTTTTTAAAACTAAAATGTATTTTATTTAACTCCAGAATCAATTACCTTTCGTTTGATACCACACAAGCCATATTTTCATTTAAACTCTAGTTTTTGACATTTACCCCCACCCTTTTTTTAAAATAAACTAAAATGTATTTTGTTTAACTGCAAACTCAATTACCTTTCGTTTAGTAGCACACACGCCATATTTTCACATAAACTCCAATTTTTAAAATTTACCCCCACCCTTTTATTTGGCTTGCGTTTGGTGGATTTCGTTCATTTTTAAACGGGACCATCTCGACCCAAGACCCAGCCTAGGTGCCAAATTTCATTCAAATCGGGCAAGCGGTTTTTGAGTTATGCGGTTCGGTTCGGTTCGGTTCGGTTCGTACAGACATACAGACATACAGACATACAGACATACAGACATACAGACATACAGACATACAGACATACAGACATACAGACATACAGACATACAGACATACAGACATACAGACATACAGACATACAGACATACAGACATACAGACATACAGACATACAGACATACAGACATACAGACATACAGACATACAGACATACAGACATACAGACATACAGACATACAGACATACAGACATACAGACATACAGACATACAGACATACAGACATACAGACATACAGACATACAGACATACAGACATACAGACATACAGACATACAGACATACAGACATACAGACATACAGACATACAGACATACAGACATACAGACATACAGACATACAGACATACAGACATACAGACATACAGACATGCAGACATGCAGACATGCAGACATACAGACATACAGACATACAGACATACAGACATACAGACATACAGACATACAGACATACAGACATACAGACATACAGACATACAGACATACAGACATACAGACATACAGACATACAGACATACAGACATACAGACATACAGACATACAGACATACAGACATACAGACATACAGACATACAGACATACAGACATACAGACATACAGACATACAGACATACAGACATACAGACATACAGACATACAGACATACAGACATACAGACATACAGACATACAGACATACAGACATACAGACATACAGACATACAGACATACAGACATACAGACATACAGACATACAGACATACAGACATACAGACATACAGACATACAGACATACAGACATACAGACATACAGACATACAGACATACAGACATACAGACATACAGACATACAGACATACAGACATACAGACATACAGACATACAGACATACAGACATACAGACATACAGACATACAGACATACAGACATACAGACATACAGACATACAGACATACAGACATACAGACATACAGACATACAGACATACAGACATACAGACATACAGACATACAGACATACAGACATACAGACATACAGACATACAGACATACAGACATACAGACATACAGACATACAGACATACAGACATACAGACATACAGACATACAGACATACAGACATACAGACATACAGACATACAGACATACAGACATACAGACATACAGACATACAGACATACAGACATACAGACATACAGACATACAGACATACAGACATACAGACATACAGACATACAGACATACAGACATACAGACATACAGATATACAGACATACAGACATACAGACATACAGACATACAGACATACAGACATACAGACATACAGACATACAGACATACAGACATACAGACATACAGACATACAGACATACAGACATACAGACATACAGACATACAGACATACAGACATACAGACATACAGACATACAGACATACAGACATACAGACATACAGACATACAGACATACAGACATACAGACATACAGACATACAGACATACAGACATACAGACATACAGACATACAGACATACAGACATACAGACATACAGACATACAGACATACAGACATACAGACATACAGACATACAGACATACAGACATACAGACATACAGACATACAGACATACAGACATACAGACATACAGACATACAGACATACAGACATACAGACTGTAACGATTTTTTTCTTAACCCTAATAGCAAGTAACGTTTTTAACAAAAAAAATTAAAATACTTGTAAGACCCTGTACAACTAAAAATAAATCAAAGAATTATTATAAAAAAAACAGTAACGTCGAGGGAGCGATCCTCCGTGGTCCGCTTGTCGTGGGTTTTCTTTAGTCGCCTTGTCCACTAGACCACGGTACTTCGTGATAAAATTTGTTTCAACAAGCGTTGTTTAGAGTCACTGTGCAGCACGTTCCCCACTTCGTCGTCGCGCGGCTGTACTCAGACTGATCCAAGCTGCTTTGTTCGGTCAGGGAAACCCGCCGTCTTTTTTCAAATGCACGTAGCCGAGAGAGTCAGTTACATGCGGATTCTTGATGCAGTTTAACTTCTATATGGTAACCGAACTACTTTAGTTTTTGTGATAGCTAGTACTCGGTTTCTCGCAGATTTTGTGTGTTTCAGAGAGCATTTTAACACCGTTATAATATGTGCTAATAAAATATATTAAAAACTTATTTTAACCAAGCATAACTGCTACTCAAAATGTTGTAAAACTTACAGAAATTGTACAGTGTTTTGTAACAGAGTTAGTTTCGTGAAAAATGCTGGTGTGATTAAAAAGGTGGACCATTGTTCATTACTGGCCATTCCATTTTATGAAGCCCATTCCATTTTATGGAGCTGGTTTTCGTGGACCCGTATATGTTTTGAAGCCCATTTCATTTTATGGAGCTTGTTTTCGGGGATCCGTATATGTTTTGAAGCCCGTACATCACACATACTTTGAGCAGAAGCCCTTAATTGTTTACTGAAGTAAAAGCCATGTTGTACTAGCCGATGTTACTGCTTTCTTTTTGTTTCGCTGTCCCGTTGTGAAATCTGTTTTGTTGAAGTACCAACCACACTACCTACTCAAATCTTTTGAGGACACAACCTCCAGCGTGGGATTTGGCAGATAAGATTTAATACTTATTTTTACTAACCATTTTATTTAACTGTGATATATTTCTTTTTTATAGCACTGGTTATCATTTGTTAATATTTTTGGTAAACATATTTATTGCCCTTGTTAAGATCTGGCAACAATGCACCCTTGTTGAGTAGATGCGCATTTACTCTCCCAAGGTATTAATTTTTCTTAGGTCCCAAAAATATATTATATTTTTTTGTTTTTAGCCAAATAGGTACATACTTTTTATTTAGGTACTTCGATAATTTTTTTGTGTGGCTTGATTTTATCGTCCGTGTATTTTCTTCTTACTTTTTATTAACATAAAATAATAAGATAAATTCTTTTATTGAAATAAAAAACCAACTCTTTATAAATAGAAATTAAATTACATTCTTGAGATAATAAAAATAAATAGTAACGAACATTCTGTGATAAGAAACAAGGATATAAAATAATATTTTTTATCGATAGCTATATAATTAAGTATTTAGGTTAAAAGATCTTTATATATTTATTTTTTGTAAATTTCCTTCTTGCAAGTCGTTTGCTGATAAAAATAATTAGAGACTAATTTTTTTAAACCTTTTGCGTTTTAATCAAACATTCACCATCCTTATTAATACGTAGTGAATAATACAAGGTTCACTAAGATCTCGATACATTCTTTCTATTTTACTTTTAAACTTGTATTGGCGCCCTTTAGGCAAAAGAAAGTTAATTTATTTCACATGAATATTGTTGAGTTTTTTTTTGAGGTGAACACCACGACCTCAGTCCCAACTGAGCTACCGAGAGCATTTTAGTTTGTAACAAAAAACCGTTACAGATTAAGCGGCGCGACCAACGCGGGGCCCGAGTTTTTTTTTTGTTTAAATTTCTTTTGCCTATAAATAAAGATAAATTTTTTTTGAGTTTTTTAAATTTTATATCCTTGGTTCATAACTAGTTAAAAAATTAAATACTTAAAAATAAATCAAGATAAATCTAAGATATTTAAATAAAGATAAATAAAGTCAAATATTATTTAATTAAAATAAATGAGAACAAATATAACCTAATAAAATTGATATAAAAATAATTTTTGCATTTATGGAGGTAAATTTTAATGCTAAAAGTAATAAGGCGGTTTTTTTTCCTTCTTATATGGCATCTAGTACAGTTTAAACATACAAATAAAATTATTTGTGTTTTCTCTTTTTAGATTGTTTTGAATTGAATATTTATTATTGTTATTTAGGGGCTCAGCAGGAGTTTTTCTTAGTGGCAAAAAAAGGCTAAATCTAGATAGAGTTTTACCCAAAAATATTTTTAATAATTTTTTTGTTTTTTATTTTTTATTCTACGTCGCCAGTATTGAACTATATATAGATGGTACCTACCTAAAGTTTTATCAGCCATATATTTTTTTTATATATTGAATTTTTTTACTAACAATTTTGGTGTTGGGTATTTTCGTGATTGAATCTTGAGTACGTTTTGATCAGTCTGTGCGGGGACCGATTATGCATTTTAATGTTTTTGCATACGTTCCACTAAATTAAGAGCGAGTTATGAAAACTATATTTTGAGATTTTTATTTTTTTGTATTTTTTATGCGGGGCGCTCGATGGTATTTAAAGATACTGCAGTTCGATTTTAAAGTCTTCTTTGTTAATTATACGACGATTGCGACTTAAAAAAGGAAAAATAATAATAAATAAATAAATAATTTTTTTTTACATTCTTTTTTTTAAAATTTTTTTGTTGCTAAATTTTTTTAATTTTAAAATGGATATCCGTGATATCGATTTAATGAGGCCTATTCATTTAACTCAACCGGAGTTATCTTATGAATTAAGAATTCGTGGAGTTATTGCTACGAGACATCAAGATGCAGCACAAAAACGAAAAATGTTAAATCGCAGAATACAAGCGGATAAAAATCGAAATCTTTCTTATTCGGATCCGCAGTATGAATTCGAAAACGAAAAAAAGGTTATCGAGGAAACCTTAGTAGCTTTAGAAGTTTTAATTTCGGAATTTGAAGGACCACAAACAGACTCTGCTTTTCAGCGCTATCGATCGCGATTAATTCATATTTCTAATCGTATTTGTCGGATTATAATCCCTCTTGTAGACCAAGACTCTGTCGTTATTAATTTTAAGCAAGAAGCTTATGCAAAATATTTAGAGCTAGAAGCTAACCTTTTTGAAAAAGCTGATATTTTTGAACAAAACAACAGCGACTCGAACCTAACGTTGAACCAAACCGTTCTTCCTGCTCCAACCCCTATCGTTACCCCTGTTTTTACTCAAAGCAAGTCAATACCTGTTCATCAGTGGAATTTGTCATTTTCTGGCGAAGCCATGTAACCATGTTGTTCTAGAATTTTTAGATAAAGTTGAGGAATATTGTAAGTCCCGTCGTGTTTCAAAAATAGAGTTATTCGAGAGTGCTGGAGAGTTATTTTCAGGACCTGCGCATAACTGGTTTAAATCTGCTGTTAATAGAGTTACTAATTGGGAATCATTAGTTAAAATTTTAAAAACCGATTTTTTGCCTGAAGATTTGGACGATTTAATTAGGGAGGATATTAAAGCAAGAAAACAATATAAAACAGAACCTTTTCATCTTTTTGTTGCTAATATGGAGTCATTATTTAGACATTTAGATAGACAACCCTGCGAAGCCACAAAGTTAAAATACTTAAGGAAAAATATGTGTGATTTTTATAAATTTCCTCTAGCTTTGGTCAGCATTGACTCAATCTTTTCTTTATTGGAAAACTGCCGAAAAATAGAAAATTCAAAAACGACAGATGGCTCTTCTCTTCTCGTTTCTTCTTTCCACTCAAATGATCGAGACAATTTTTGTGAACCATCAACGTCTGGTTATAACCAAAACCAAAACCATAAAAATAATTTTAAAAATACATCCTTTTTATTTGGAAATTATCGAGGCAATTTTAAAAACAATCGAGGTCGTGGCAATCAGCATGGCTATCTGAATGCCAATCATAATTTAAATTACAGTAACCAGTACAATAAATTTAATTCGAATCGTGGCAGATTTTATGGAAATCATCATGACTATTCGAGTAGCAATCATCATTCGCAGTCTAACAGTCAACGTAATAATTTCAGTAATCATCGTGGTAGTTTTCGAGGTAATTTTAAAAATAGAAATTTGAGTAGAAATCTTCAAGATAATTTAAATCCGAGTAATAATGTGACTTCTATTAATACTTCAGATACTAATAACAATCCTAATACAGTTCAATCTAGTGACTCTTCTAAGATAGTGTGTTGGAATTGTGGATTACCCAATCATGTTTTCTCGTCATGTAAAGCTCCGAAAAATAAATTTTGTTACCGATGTGGAAAATCCAATGTAACAACTCGAGATTGCAATTGTTCAAAAAAACTAGTTTCGAGGACGTTTGGTAACGGTCGACGAACTCCTTGTAATTTTAAGGCCGAGAATAATAAAAGAAAATTTTTTTTGTCAGTTTGAATGGGACAATTGGAAGAAATTTGTTTATGATTTTTATAATAAAGTTAAAGTATCGGAATTTCGTAATAAAGCAAACTTAAGTACCGTTGAATCGAATTTGGTTTCTAATGATAGTTCTTTAGCTCCATTATTTGTTAGTTTACCTCATGATAATAGGCCTTATATTGAGATAAATATTTTTGATACATTAGTTACTGCACTTTTAGATAGTGGTGCAAATTACAGTGTGCTTGGCAAGAAATCTTAATAGCAAAATTTGAACTTGAAGTTGACAGTTTTCGAAAAAATAACCCGGTGTACACAGCTAGTGGACAACCACAAGAAGTTGTGGGTGTTATCTATTTGCCGATATGTGCTGATAATCTATGTAAGATTACAAAAGTTTTAGTTGTACCTTCATTATCGCATGGATTAATTTTGGGAAGTGACTTTTGTCGAAACTTTAACGTTAAGATTGATTTTGAGGATAATTCTTGGACAGTTTGTAGTTCTGTCAGTAATTTTGTTTTCTCTGTTTCTTCGGAGGACAAAGATACGTCTTTGGGCATTGAAAGTCAAAACTTTTCAGAAAGTGAGTTGCGAGACATCGAAAAAATTAAATTGGCTTATGAAGCTATCAGTTGTAAAGATAAACTAGGACGCACAGATAAACTTGTATTTAATATTGATACTGGAGATGCTCCACCATTCAGAGAACGACAATATCCTTTGTCACCTTTTATGATGAACATACTAAATAAAGAACTAGATGAAATGCTCGCCTTAAATGTAGTTGAACCATCACATAGCTCTTATAATTCTCCAGTCTTGTTAGTTAAGAAAGCAAACGATGAATACCGATTCTGTTTTGACGGACGTCGTCTAAATAAAATAACAAAGCATTATGCATATCCTCTGCCTAGAGTAGATACTATTTTAAACACTTTGCATGATACACGTTATATCTCTTCCATTGATCTTAGAAAAGCTTTTTGGCAGATACCTCTGCACCCTGATTGTAAAGAAAAAACTGCTTTCTCTGTACCAGGTCGTGGTCTATTCCATTTTAATGTTGTTCCGTTCGGTTTACGTAACTCTGCTCAATGTCAGCAAAGTTTAATGGATAAAGTTTTAACCCCGAAGCTTTCTCCTAAGGTGTTTTGCTATTTGGATGACATAATTGTTACTTCCAGTAGTTTTTCTGAACATATATCACTGTTATATGAAGTGTTAGAAAAATTGAAAAATGCAAATTTAACTGTTAACCTTGAGAAATGTCAACTTTTTAAGTCAAGTCTCAAGTACCTTGGTTATGTAGTGGACTGCTCGGGATTACGTACCGACAGTGACAAGGTTGCTGCTATAGTGAATTTTCCTCAGTGTAAAACTACTACTGAAATCAAACGTTTTGTTGGTATGGCTTCTTGGTATAGAAAGTTTATTAAAGGCTTTTCTACTCTTGTTTCACCGTTGAACGATTTGTTGAAAGGTAAAAAGAAAGGTCAAACTGTGAAATGGACTCCTGACGCGGATAGTGCTTTTATTAAGTTAAAAGAGGCTCTGGTCTCTGCTCCAATTTTATGCAGCCCCGATTTTGATATTCCTTTTATTATTCAGGCTGATGCTTCTAATACCGGTTTGGCCGGTGTGCTTTTGCAAGAAATAGATGGCTCAGAAAGACTTATAGCTTACGCTAGTAGATCTTTATCTCGAACAGAACGTAATTATACTGTGACTGAAAGAGAATGTCTTGCTGTAATTTTTTCCTTATCAAAATTTAGGCCCTATGTGGAGGGTACTGCAAATCTAAAAATTATTACCGATCACTATTCACTTTACGGGGTACGGGTAGACCTCGTCAGATGTCTATCAGGGGAAATGAATCGACCCCTGCCCTCCGTAGTTTCCAGGTACTCTTCGACCCGGAGAGTTAGCACCTGTAAGGGGTCCCTTTCCCAGGGTTACGGGAGAAGACCACATCGATATGAAAGGCGGAGAGAATGGACCTCGGTACGGTGATCATAGCGTAGGTGGCAACCCTTTCTTTTAGGGATAGTATAAAAGACTACTGCCTTGTAGTACCGGCGTTGGAATCGTCAAGGGCTAGGGGAAGAAAACCTCGATCAAAAATCACCTGGTCCTCCAGGTTGGGGGTTGGGGCATCAGACTAACTCTCTGATACCCGGAAAAAACGTACACTGTTAAAAAACCCAATCAAACGCCTCGGAAAGAAATGAAAAACCTAAGACGAACCAAGCAAAGGAACAGGAATATGATTTTTGGTACATGGAACGTACAAGGAATGAATCGAAAAATGAATGAAATAGTACATGAGTGCAGCAGAATGAAGGTAGACCTTGCTGTACTAACAGAAACGAAAAAGAAAGGAAAAGGATCTGAAAACCTAGGACAATATGACCATTTCTATAGCGGAGTGGCAAAAGAAAAACATGCCCAACAAGGAGTATCTATTTTGGTCAACAAAAGATTTAGAAAATTTATCACCAACTGGGAAGCAGTCAATGAAAGGCTAATTAAAATGAATATAACAATAAAAGGAATGAGACTTACGATTTTTGGAATCTATGCGTATAACGACGATGCAAATGTAGCCGTGAAAGACAATTTTTTTGAAGAAATACACAATGAAATATCAGCTGTAAATGCATCTAGAGAAATTGTCATATTGGGAGATTTAAATAGTAGAACCGGTAACAGAGTTAATGATCTGACAGTTGGCCAATATGGAGAAAATCTTGTTAATGACAATGGAAACCGGCTAATTACAGTATGTGAGCAATTAAACCTAAAAATCCAAAACGGTTTTTTTCAACATAAGGAAATACACAAATATACCTGGACCAACCCCTCACAAAACCTGAAATCCGTCATTGATTATCTTATCACTAAACAAAAGACAAAACTAAAAATTCAAGATGTCAGAACAAAGCGTGGATCAACATGCGGAAGTGATCACTATTTTCTGGAGTCCAAAATTCTCTTTCCTTATCAAGGCCGAAGCCTGCATCAACAACATCTTGATGATACAGTGATTGAGGAAATTGATCACTGTAAATATAATCTACTAAGCCTAGAACATGACAGCGTAAAAAACTTATACAAAAAGGGACTGAACGAAAAACTTAATACAAGTTCAGGTGAAACCCCAGATGAGGAATACGAATGTATTACATTAAGCATCCACCAAGCTGCAAAAGAAGCACTAGGATTAGTGGAAGAAACTTCTAAAAGAAGAAAACCATACTGGTGGGATGCTGAGATTGAGAGAGAAATAGAGGAAAAAAGGAAATTATATCACACCTACTTATCCCAAAAGACAGATAGAAGCAGACAAGAATACAAAATCGCGCAATCAAAGGTGAGAAGAATGATCAGTGATAAGAAAAATCATTCGTGGGCGCAAAAGTGTCAGAAAATAGATTCTTACTTAGGAGGTAGGAGAAGTACCGAAAGCTGGAAAACTATAAGATCGATTAAAAAAGAAACATGCAGAGATATCATTTCACCAATACCAGACAAAGAATGGGATGAGCATTTTAAAAAACTTTTAACTGAAGATAGAGCAGAATTCAAGGAAGACGCAAGAGACAATATAATTAGAACGATGGGATCTCCAGTACCCCTCACAATCTCTGAGGTCAAAAACGTGTGCACAACCTTAGAAAGCGGTAAATCTGCCGGACCCGGAAATATCCCAGCCGAACTTATTAAATATGGCACTGAAGAACTGTTTTGGAGATTACGGAATCTTTTCCAAAAATATTTAAATGGAACTGTAGTCCCAACTGAGTGGAAAACGTCATATATAACCACAATACACAAAAAAGGAAGGAAAGATATATGTGACAATTATAGAGGTATATCTGTGACTAGTACGCTAAGTAGAATATACGGTAAAATAATAAGAAATAAAGTAGAGAGCGAATATAAAGACATGGAGGCAGAAGAACAAGCTGGTTTCAAGGCGGGTAGATCGACTTCAGATCATCTCTTTTGTATAACCCAAGTTATTGAAAAGAAAATGGCATACGGTCAAGAGCTGCATCTGCTTTACGTGGATTTGCAGAAGGCATATGATAGTATACCACTAAATCTACTTTGGAAAGCGTTGGAAAACACAAACATAAGCGTACAACTAATTAAGGCCATCCAAGAGTTATACCGCAATAGTAAGGCAAAAGTTAAAATAAAAGCAAAACTAACCAAAGGCTTTCAAGTAAATAAAGGTCTTAAACAAGGTTGCTGTATCTCGCCTACGCTCTTCAAGATATACTTGGAACAAGTCCTTAAAGTATGGAAGAGAAAATGCCAAAACATGGGAATTCCGATGGACGAAACCACCTTGTATACTTTATGTTTCGCCGATGATCAGATAGTAGTGGCTCAGGATTATGACGACCTCGAATATATGACACGAAAACTAATAGAAGAGTACAATAAGTGGGGACTAGAGGTTAATCTCAATAAGACAGAGTATATGTGTATCGGTGGAATGAAACAGGATCTAATCTTAAATACCGGGCAGCGAATTCACTCCTGTGATGAGTATAAAAACTTAGGTCTAAAAATTACAGCAGACGGAACACTAGACAAAGCTATAAAAGATCGAAACGTACAAGGAAGAAAAGCAATAGCTTTATTAAATGGAATATTTTGGGACCAAAGTATATCAAAACATAACAAAAAGCTTATCTATAACACCATTATAAAAAGTATTATTACATACGGCTCAGAAGTATGGCCAATCAAGGATAGAACAGAAAAAATGCTTTCCGCTACGGAGATGGACTATTGGAGAAGAGCAGCAGGGAAATCAAAAAGAGAAAGAGTTACAAATCAAAGAATAAGAGAAATTATGACAGTAGGTGAACGTACTTTAGTGGATGATATAAGAACAAAACAACTGGTGTGGTACGGACATGTACAAAGAATGAATGACGAAAGACTACCTAAACAAATACTACAATGGAAACCAACTGGCCGAAGAAAACGAGGACGGCCAAGGAGAAGCTGGAGAGAAGGAATAGACAGTGAAATAAGAATAAGAGGCCTAGATGATGAATTATGGGCAAACAGAAACGAGTGGAGATTGGGTATCGGAAGACGTAGAACGTTGTGAAACCGATAAATATATATATACTATTCACTTTTATGGTTAAATAATATGAAAGAACCAACTGGAAGATTAGCCAGATGGGCCGTTCAATTGCAACAGTATGATTATACTATTACTCATAGAAAAGGATCATTAAATGTAGTTCCAGATTGTTTGTCCAGGATCCCTTCTGATAATCTAGTTAATAACGACCATGAGAATGTTGATGTTTTAGCCTTGACTAATTTTGAGACACAGAAATTAGATATCCGTTTAGAAAACCTTGACCCTTTTTATTTAAAGATGCAACAAGATATTTTATCAAAACCTGAAAAATTTCCTAATTGGTGCGTTAAAAATAATTTTGTTTACAAGCACGTTCCCTTAAAAACTAAATTTAAATCTAATTTGACCCCCTGGAAAATTTTAGTTCCAAAAAGTCAAGTTCAAGAAATAATTAGAAAACATCATGACCCTGTTGTAGCAGGTCACTTTGGATTTTTTAAGACCATTAGTAGAATTCAGGAAACTTATTATTGGAAAGAAATCAGAAAAGATGTAGCTAAATATATCAGATCTTGTGTAGTATGTGGAGAACAAAAGGCATCAAATGAAGCCAGAATGGGTATAATGGGTGCTGAGAAGTCTTGTAACTTTCCATTTCAAATTATTGCAGTAGATATTATCGGTCCTCTGCCTAGAAGTCGTTCTGGTTTTAGTCACTTGTTAGTTGTGGGCGATTGGTTTTCTAAGTATACAATACTACATCCTTTAAGAAAAGCTGAAGCAAGTAAGATTTGTCAGTTCATGGAAAAGGAAATATTTTTGGTACATGGAGTACCCCAATTTATTATCTGCGACAATGGTAGCCAGTTCGCTGGAAAGGTTTTTAAGAAAATGGCCGAAAAATATGAAGTTCAGAAAATTTGGTTTAATGCTCGTTATCATCCCCAGACTAATTTTGTTGAAAGGTCAAATAGAGTAGTTGGTACAGCTATACGTAGCTATATTAAAGAGCATAGAGATTGGGATCAACACTTGTCAGAGATACAATTTGCTATTAATTCATCGGTTCATGAAGTTACACAGTTTAGTCCTAATTTTATGAATTTTGGTCGCAATGTTCCTATTACTGGAAAGTATTATGGTGAAATTATAGATACTGAAGATCTTGAACTTTTGTCCAGAGAGCGCGTTGAGTTTTGTGATAATTTAAAAGGACTTTCGGAAATTTATGAAAATGTTAAGAAAAAGCTTCATCAAGCATATGAGAGAAATAAACGCCAATATAATTTGAGAAAACGAGATGTTCAGTTTAATGTCGGAGATAAAGTATGGAAGCGTAATAAGGTGTTGTCTGACTCATCAAATCAATTTGCTGCCAAATTGGCAAAGAAATATGTTCTATGTAAGATTTCTAAAAAGATATCTCGATTAATATATCGGCTAGTTCATATTGACGGTTCTGATGCAGGCGAATGGCACATTAAGGATTTGAAGCCTTATCTTGGTTCGAATTCTGACGTTTCCGTAGGCTCTGATAATTAGTTTTGAGTATTTTGTAGGCAGTTGAGTGTTATTTTTGAAAGGAAAAATTGAAAATTAAGTACCGAGTTACATGTTTTAGAGTGACCAGAATTTTGAGTAAAGATGCAAATAAGTTTCGTAGTGAGGAAGTGTATTTGGGTACCCTAGTCATTTGCGAATTTCCCCTGTGTAATACTGCAGTCGATTCCCCATTAGCTTATTGATATTGTTTAAGGTATGTAGTTTCGATATCTTCGATTTTTGAGTATGAGCAATTTGGTTATCATGTTTTAGTTACCTTGTGAAGTCTTTGTAGATTAGTCCCTACTTATTTTGTCCCTTTCCTAATTTAGACTGACCGATAGTGACTCCAATTTTGGCGGGTGATACACGAAAGATATCAAGCTTCTATAAAGAATCATTTCAAGGAACCCCTATTTGCACATAAAATGAATTTGTGTATGCTCATAAATGCCTTTGGTAATGAATACCTGGCCAGTATTTGTTTCATAGCAACTTTCTCTTAAGTTAATATTTTTTTTACCACTTAGGTTAATAGTTTGTTAGTATAGATGTACAATTTAATCCTATGGAAATATTCTTGTTTCTAACTTCCCATTTTTAACTAGTAGTATTAATACTGCATAAATAAAATTTGTTTTTCCCCAAATTTTATTCTTTTAGGAGAGGGGTGGTGTAACGATTTTTTTCTTAACCCTAATAGCAAGTAACGTTTTTAACAAAAAAAATTAAAATACTTGTAAGACCCTGTACAACTAAAAATAAATCAAAGAATTATCCACATTAAAAAAAAAACAGTAACGTCGAGGGAGCGATCCTCTGTGGTCCGCTTGTCATGGGTTTTCTTTAGTCGCCTTGTCCACTAGACCACGGTACTTCGTGATAAAATTTGTTTCAACAAGCGTTGTTTAGAATCGCTGTGCAGCACGTTCCCCACTTCGTCGTCGCGCGGCTGTACTCAGACTGATCCAAGCTGCTTTGTTCGGTCAGGGAAACCCGCCGTCTTTTTTCAAATGCACGTAGCCGAGAGAGTCAGTTACATGCGGATTCTTGATGCAGTTTAACTTCTATATGGTAACCGAACTACTTTAGTTTTTGTGATAGCTAGGACTCGGTTTCTCGCAGATTTTGTGTGTTTCAGAGAGCATTTTAACACCGTTATAATATGTGCTAATAAAATATATTAAAAACTTATTTTAACCAAGCATAACTGCTACTCAAAATGTTGTAAAACTTACAGAAATTGTACAGTGTTTTGTAACAGAGTTAGTTTCGTGAAAAATGCTGGTGTGATTAAAAAGGTGGACCATTGTTCATTACTGGCCATTCCATTTTATGAAGCCCATTTCATTTTATGGAGCTGGTTTTCGTGGACCCGTATATGTTTTGAAGCCCATTCCATTTTATGGAGCTTGTTTTCGGAGATCCGTATATGTTTTGAAGCCCGTACATCACACATACTTTGAGCAGAAGCCCGTAATTGTTTACTGAAGTAAAAGCCATGTTGTACTAGCCGATGTTCTTTTTGTTTCGCTGTCCCGTTGTGAAATCTGTTTTGTTGAAGTACCAACTACACTACCTACTCAAATCTTTTGAGGACTCAACCTCCAGCGTGGGATTTGGCAGATAAGATTTAATACTTATTTTTACTAACCATTTTATTTAACTGTGATATATTTCTTTTTTATAGCACTGGTTATCATTTGTTAATATTTTTGGTAAACCTATTTATTGCCCTTGTTAAGATCTGGCAACAATGCACCCTTGTTGAGTAGATGCGCATTTACCCTCCCAAGGTATTAATTTTTCTTAGGTCCCAAAAATATATTATATTTTTTTGTTTTTAGCCAAATAGGTACATACTTTTTAT
Organism: Aspidapion aeneum; assembly: GCA_963576565.1. Taxonomy (NCBI): domain Eukaryota; kingdom Metazoa; phylum Arthropoda; class Insecta; order Coleoptera; family Brentidae; genus Aspidapion; species Aspidapion aeneum. Next base: position 52,455,719 of record OY755039.1, read on the forward strand.
TTAGGTACTTCGATAATTTTTTTGTGTGGCTTGATTTTATCGTCCGTGTATTTTCTTCTTACTTTTTATTAACATAAAATAATAAGATAAATTCTTTTATTGAAATAAAAAACCAACTCTTTATAAATAGAAATTAAATTACATTCTTGAGATAATAAAAATAAATAGTAACGAACATTCTGTGATAAGAAACAAGGATATAAAATAATATTTTTTATCGATAGCTATATAATTAAGTATTTATTTAGGTTAAAAGATCTTTATATATTTATTTTTTTGTAAATTTCCTTCTTGCAAGTCGTTTGCTGATAAAAATAATTAGAGACTAATTTTTTTAAACCTTTTGCGTTTTAATCAAACATTCACCATCCTTATTAATACGTAGTGAATAATACAAGGTTCACTAAGATCTCGATACATTCTTTCTATTTTACTTTTAAACTTGTATTGGCGCCCTTTAGGCAAAAGAAAGTTAATTTATTTCACATGAATATTGTTGAGTTTTTTTTTGAGGTGAACACCACGACCTCAGTCCCAACTGAGCTACCGAGAGCATTTTAGTTTGTAACAAAAAACCGTTACAAGACATACAGACATACAGACATACAGACATACAGACATACAGACATACAGACATACAGACATACAGACATACAGACATACAGACATACAGACATACAGACATACAGACATACAGACATACAGACATACAGACATACAGACATACAGACATACAGACATACAGACATACAGACATACAGACATACAGACATACAGACATACAGACATACAGACATACAGACATACAGACATACAGACATACAGACATACAGACATACAGACATACAGACATACAGACATACAGACATACAGACATACAGACATACAGACATACAGACATACAGACATACAGACATACAGACATACAGACATACAGACATACAGACATACAGACATACAGACATACAGACATACAGACATACAGACATACAGACATACAGACATACAGACATACAGACATACAGACATACAGACATACAGACATACAGACATACAGACATACAGACATACAGACATACAGACATACAGACATACAGACATACAGACATACAGACATACAGACATACAGACATACAGACATACAGACATACAGACATACAGACATACAGACATACAGACATACAGACATACAGACATACAGACATACAGACATACAGACATACAGACATACAGACATACAGACATACAGACATACAGACATACAGACATACAGACATACAGACATACAGACATACAGACATACAGACATACAGACATACAGACATACAGACATACAGACATACAGACATACAGACATACAGACATACAGACATACAGACATACAGACATACAGACATACAGACATACAGACATACAGACATACAGACATACAGACATACAGACATACAGACATACAGACATACAGACATACAGACATACAGACATACAGACATACAGACATACAGACATACAGACATACAGACATACAGACATACAGACATACAGACATACAGACATACAGACATACAGACATACAGACATACAGACATACAGACATACAGACATACAGACATACAGACATACAGACATACAGACATACAGACATACAGACATACAGACATACAGACATACAGACATACAGACATACAGACATACAGACATACAGACATACAGACATACAGACATACAGACATACAGACATACAGACATACAGACATACAGACATACAGACATACAGACATACAGACATACAGACATACAGACATACAGACATACAGACATACAGACATACAGACATACAGACATACAGACATACAGACATACAGACATACAGACATACAGACATACAGACATACAGACATACAGACATACAGACATACAGACATACAGACATACAGACATACAGACATACAGACATACAGACATACAGACATACAGACATACAGACATACAGACATACAGACATACAGACATACAGACATACAGACATACAGACATACAGACATACAGACATACAGACATACAGACATACAGACATACAGACATACAGACATACAGACATACAGACATACAGACATACAGACATACAGACATACAGACATACAGACATACAGACATACAGACATACAGACATACAGACATACAGACATACAGACATACAGACATACAGACATACAGACATACAGACATACAGACATACAGACATACAGACATACAGACATACAGACATACAGACATACAGACATACAGACATACAGACATACAGACATACAGACATACAGACATACAGACATACAGACATACAGACATACAGACATACAGACATACAGACATACAGACATACAGACATACAGACATACAGACATACAGACATACAGACATACAGACATACAGACATACAGACATACAGACATACAGACATACAGACATACAGACATACAGACATACAGACATACAGACATACAGACATACAGACATACAGACATACAGACATACAGACATACAGACATACAGACATACAGACATACAGACATACAGACATACAGACATACAGACATACAGACATACAGACATACAGACATACAGACATACAGACATACAGACATACAGACATACAGACATACAGACATACAGACATACAGACATACAGACATACAGACATACAGACATACAGACATACAGACATACAGACATACAGACATACAGACATACAGACATACAGACATACAGACATACAGACATACAGACATACAGACATACAGACATACAGACATACAGACATACAGACATACAGACATACAGACATACAGACATACAGACATACAGACATACAGACATACAGACATACAGACATACAGACATACAGACATACAGACATACAGACATACAGACATACAGACATACAGACATACAGACATACAGACATACAGACATACAGACATACAGACATACAGACATACAGACATACAGACATACAGACATACAGACATACAGACATACAGACATACAGACATACAGACATACAGACATACAGACATACAGACATACAGACATACAGACATACAGACATACAGACATACAGACATACAGACATACAGACATACAGACATACAGACATACAGACATACAGACATACAGACATACAGACATACAGACATACAGACATACAGACATACAGACATACAGACATACAGACATACAGACATACAGACATACAGACATACAGACATACAGACATACAGACATACAGACATACAGACATACAGACATACAGACATACAGACATACAGACATACAGACATACAGACATACAGACATACAGACATACAGACATACAGACATACAGACATACAGACATACAGACATACAGACATACAGACATACAGACATACAGACATACAGACATACAGACATACAGACATACAGACATACAGACATACAGACATACAGACATACAGACATACAGACATACAGACATACAGACATACAGACATACAGACATACAGACATACAGACATACAGACATACAGACATACAGACATACAGACATACAGACATACAGACATACAGACATACAGACATACAGACATACAGACATACAGACATACAGACATACAGACATACAGACATACAGACATACAGACATACAGACATACAGACATACAGACATACAGACATACAGACATACAGACATACAGACATACAGACATACAGACATACAGACATACAGACATACAGACATACAGACATACAGACATACAGACATACAGACATACAGACATACAGACATACAGACATACAGACATACAGACATACAGACATACAGACATACAGACATACAGACATACAGACATACAGACATACAGACATACAGACATACAGACATACAGACATACAGACATACAGACATACAGACATACAGACATACAGACATACAGACATACAGACATACAGACATACAGACATACAGACATACAGACATACAGACATACAGACATACAGACATACAGACATACAGACATACAGACATACAGACATACAGACATACAGACATACAGACATACAGACATACAGACATACAGACATACAGACATACAGACATACAGACATACAGACATACAGACATACAGACATACAGACATACAGACATACAGACATACAGACATACAGACATACAGACATACAGACATACAGACATACAGACATACAGACATACAGACATACAGACATACAGACATACAGACATACAGACATACAGACATACAGACATACAGACATACAGACATACAGACATACAGACATACAGACATACAGACATACAGACATACAGACATACAGACATACAGACATACAGACATACAGACATACAGACATACAGACATACAGACATACAGACATACAGACATACAGACAATACAGACATACAGACATACAGACATACAGACATACAGACATACAGACATACAGACATACAGACATACAGACATACAGACATACAGACATACAGACATACAGACATACAGACATACAGACATACAGACATACAGACATACAGACATACAGACATACAGACAATACAGACATACAGACATACAGACATACAGACATACAGACATACAGACATACAGACATACAGACATACAGACATACAGACATACAGACATACAGACATACAGACATACAGACATACAGACATACAGACATACAGACATACAGACATACAGACATACAGACAGACATACAGACATACAGACATACAGACATACAGACATACAGACAGACATACAGACAGACATACAGACAGACATACAGACAGACATACAGACAGACATACAGACAGACATACAGACAGACATACGAACAGACATACAGACAGACATACAGACAGACATACAGACAGACATACAGACAGACATACAGACAGACATACAGACAGACATACAGACAGACATACAGACAGACATACAGACAGACATACAGACAGACATACAGACAGACATACAGACAGACATACAGACAGACATACAGACAGACATACAGACAGACATACAGACAGACATACAGACAGACATACAGACAGACATACAGACAGACATACAGACAGACATACAGACAGACATACAGACAGACATACAGACAGACCATACAGACAGACATACAGACAGACATACAGACAGACATACAGACAGACATACAGACAGACATACAGACAGACATACAGACAGACATACAGACAGACATACAGACAGACATACAGACAGACATACAGACAGACATACAGACAGACATACAGACAGACATACAGACAGACATACAGACAGACATACAGACAGACATACAGACAGACATACAGACAGACATACAGACAGACATACAGACAGACATACAGACAGACATACAGACAGACATACAGACAGACATACAGACAGACATACAGACAGACATACAGACAGACATACAGACAGACATACAGACAGACATACAGACAGACATACAGACAGACATACAGACAGACATACAGACAGACATACAGACAGACATACAGACAGACATACAGACAGACATACAGACAGACATACAGACAGACATACAGACAGACATACAGACAGACATACAGACAGACATACAGACAGACATACAGACAGACATACAGACAGACATACAGACAGACATACAGACAGACATACAGACAGACATACAGACAGACATACAGACAGACATACAGACAGACATACAGACAGACATACAGACAGACATACAGACAGACATACAGACAGACATACAGACAGACATACAGACAGACATACAGACAGACATACAGACAGACATACAGACAGACATACAGACAGACATACAGACAGACATACAGACAGACATACAGACAGACATACAGACAGACAGACATACAGACAGACATACAGACAGACATACAGACAGACATACAGACAGACATACAGACAGACATACAGACAGACATACAGACAGACATACAGACAGACATACAGACAGACAGACATACAGACAGACATACAGACAGACATACAGACAGACATACAGACAGACATACAGACAGACATACAGACATACAGACAGACAGACATACAGACATACAGACAGACAGACATACAGACAGACAGACAGACATACAGACAGACATACAGACAGACAGACATACAGACAGACATACAGACATACAGACAGACATACAGACAGACATACAGACAGACATACAGACAGACATACAGACAGACAGACAGACATACAGACAGACATACAGACAGACATACAGACAGACATACAGACAGACATACAGACAGACATACAGACAGACATACAGACAGACATACAGACAGACATACAGACAGACATACAGACAGACAGACATACAGACAGACATACAGACAGACATACAGACAGACATACAGACAGACATACAGACAGACATACAGACAGACATACAGACAGACATACAGACAGACATACAGACAGACATACAGACAGACATACAGACAGACATACAGACAGACATACAGACAGACATGCAGACAGACATACAGACAGACATACAGACAGACATACAGACATACAGACAGATATACAGACATACAGACAGACATACAGACAGACATACAGACAGACATACAGACAGACATACAGACAGACATACAGACAGACATACAGACAGACATACAGACAGACATACAGACAGGACATACAGACAGACATACAGACAGACATACAGACAGACATACAGACAGACATACAGACAGACATACAGACAGACATACAGACAGACATACAGACAGACATACAGACAGACATACAGACAGACATACAGACAGACATACAGACAGACATACAGACAGACATACAGACAGACATACAGACAGACATACAGACAGACATACAGACAGACAGACATACAGACAGACATACAGACAGACATACAGACAGACATACCATACAGACAGACATACAGACAGACATACAGACAGACATACAGACAGACATACAGACAGACATACAGACAGACATACAGACAGACATACAGACAGACATACAGACAGACATACAGACAGACATACAGACAGACATACAGACAGACATACAGACAGACATACAGACAGACATACAGACAGACATACAGACAGACATACAGACAGACATACAGACAGACATACAGACAGACATACAGACAGACATACAGACAGACATACAGACAGACATACAGACAGACATACAGACAGACATACAGACAGACATACAGACAGACATACAGACAGACATACAGACAGACATACAGACAGACATACAGACAGACATACAGACAGACATACAGACAGACATACAGACAGACATACAGACAGACATACAGACAGACATACAGACAGACATACAGACAGACATACAGACAGACATACAGACAGACATACAGACAGACATACAGACAGACATACAGACAGACATACAGACAGACATACAGACAGACATACAGACAGACATACAGACAGACATACAGACAGACATACAGACAGACATACAGACAGACATACAGACAGACATACAGACAGACATACAGACAGACATACAGACAGACATACAGACAGACATACAGACAGACATACAGACAGACATACAGACAGACATACAGACAGACATACAGACAGACATACAGACAGACATACAGACAGACATACAGACAGACATACAGACAGACATACAGACAGACATACAGACAGACATACAGACAGACATACAGACAGACATACAGACAGACATACAGACAGACAGACATACAGACAGACAGACATACAGACAGACATACAGACAGACAGACATACAGACAGACATACAGACAGACATACAGACAGACATACAGACAGACATACAGACAGACATACAGACAGACATACAGACAGACATACAGACAGACATACAGACAGACATACAGACAGACATACAGACAGACATACAGACAGACATACAGACAGACATACAGACAGACATACAGACAGACATACAGACAGACATACAGACAGACATACAGACAGACATACAGACAGACATACAGACAGACATACAGACAGACATACAGACAGACATACAGACAGACATACAGACAGACATACAGACAGACATACAGACAGACATACAGACAGACATACAGACAGACATACAGACAGACATACAGACAGACATACAGACAGACATACAGACAGACATACAGACAGACATACAGACAGACATACAGACAGACATACAGACAGACATACAGACAGACATACAGACAGACATACAGACAGACATACAGACAGACATACAGACAGACATACAGACAGACATACAGACAGACATACAGACAGACATACAGACAGACATACAGACAGACATACAGACAGACATACAGACAGACATACAGACAGACATACAGACAGACATACAGACAGACATACAGACAGACATACAGACAGACATACAGACAGACATACAGACAGACATACAGACAGACATACAGACAGACATACAGACAGACATACAGACAACAGACATACAGACAGACATACAGACAGACATACAGACAGACATACAGACAGACATACAGACAGACATACAGACAGACATACAGACAGACATACAGACAGACATACAGACAGACATACAGACAGACATACAGACAGACATACAGACAGACATACAGACAGACATACAGACAGACATACAGACAGACATACAGACAGACATACAGACAGACATACAGACAGACATACAGACATACAGACAGACATACAGACAGACATACAGACAGACATACAGACAGACATACAGACAGACATACAGACAGACATACAGACAGACATACAGACAGACATACAGACAGACATACAGACAGACATACAGACAGACATACAGACAGACATACAGACAGACATACAGACAGACATACAGACAGACATACAGACAGACATACAGACAGACATACAGACAGACATACAGACAGACATACAGACAGACATACAGACAGACATACAGACAGACATACAGACAGACATACAGACAGACATACAGACAGACATACAGACAGACATACAGACAGACATACAGACAGACAGACATACAGACAGACATACAGACAGACATACAGACAGACATACAGACAGACATACAGACAGACATACAGACAGACATACAGACAGACATACAGACAGACATACAGACAGACATACAGACAGACATACAGACAGACATACAGACAGACATACAGACAGACATACAGACAGACATACAGACAGACATACAGACAGACATACAGACAGACATACAGACAGACATACAGACAGACATACAGACAGACATACAGACAGACATACAGACAGACATACAGACAGACATACAGACAGACATACAGACAGACATACAGACAGACATACAGACAGACATACAGACAGACATACAGACAGACATACAGACAGACATACAGACAGACATACAGACAGACATACAGACAGACATACAGACAGACATACAGACAGACATACAGACAGACATACAGACAGACATACAGACAGACATACAGACAGACATACAGACAGACATACAGACAGACATACAGACAGACATACAGACAGACATACAGACAGACATACAGACAGACATACAGACAGACATACAGACAGACATACAGACAGACATACAGACAGACATACAGACAGACATACAGACAGACATACAGACAGACATACAGACAGACATACAGACAGACATACAGACAGACATACAGACAGACATACAGACAGACATACAGACAGACATACAGACAGACATACAGACAGACATACAGACAGACATACAGACAGACATACAGACAGACATACAGACAGACATACAGACAGACATACAGACAGACATACAGACAGACATACAGACAGACATACAGACAGACATACAGACAGACATACAGACAGACATACAGACAGACATACAGACAGACATACAGACAGACATACAGACAGACATACAGACAGACATACAGACAGACATACAGACAGACATACAGACAGACATACAGACAGACATACAGACAGACATACAGACAGACATACAGACAGACATACAGACAGACATACAGACAGACATACAGACAGACAGACATACAGACAGACATACAGACAGACATACAGACAGACAGACATACAGACAGACATACAGACAGACATACAGACAGACATACAGACAGACATACAGACAGACATACAGACAGACATACAGACAGACATACAGACAGACATACAGACAGACATACAGACAGACATACAGACAGACATACAGACAGACATACAGACAGACATACAGACAGACATACAGACAGACATACAGACAGACATACAGACAGACATACAGACAGACATACAGACAGACATACAGACAGACATACAGACAGACATACAGACAGACATACAGACAGACAGACAGACATACAGACAGACATACAGACAGACATACAGACAGACAGACATACAGACAGACATACAGACAGACAGACATACAGACAGACATACAGACAGACATACAGACAGACATACAGACAGACATACAGACAGACATACAGACAGACATACAGACAGACATACAGACAGACATACAGACAGACATACAGACAGACATACAGACAGACATACAGACAGACATACAGACAGACATACAGACAGACATACAGACAGACATACAGACAGACATACAGACAGACATACAGACAGACATACAGACAGACATACAGACAGACATACAGACAGACATACAGACAGACATACAGACAGACATACAGACAGACATACAGACAGACATACAGACAGACATACAGACAGACATACAGACAGACATACAGACAGACATACAGACAGACATACAGACAGACATACAGACAGACATACAGACAGACATACAGACAGACATACAGACAGACAGACAGACAGACAGACAGACAGACATACAGACAGACATACAGACAGACATACAGACAGACATACAGACAGACATACAGACAGACATACAGACAGACAGACATACAGACAGACAGACATACAGACAGACATACAGACAGACATACAGACAGACATACAGACAGACATACAGACAGACATACAAACAGACATACAGACAGACATACAGACAGACATACAGACAGACATACAGACAGACATACAGACAGACATACAGACAGACATACAGACAGACATACAGACAGACATACAGACAGACATACAGACAGACATACAGACAGACATACAGACAGACATACAGACAGACATACAGACAGACATACAGACAGACATACAGACAGACATACAGACAGACATACAGACAGACATACAGACAGACATACAGACAGACATACAGACAGACAGACATACAGACAGACATACAGACAGACATACAGACAGACATACAGACAGCCATACAGACAGCCATACAGACAGCCATACAGACAGACATACAGACAGACATACAGACAGACATACAGACAGACATACAGACAGACATACAGACAGACATACGAGACAGACATACAGACAGACATACAGACAGACATACAGACAGACATACAGACAGACATACAGACAGACATACAGACAGACATACAGACAGACATACAGACAGACATACAGACAGACATACAGACAGACATACAGACAGACATACAGACAGACATACAGACAGACATACAGACAGACATACAGACAGACATACAGACAGACATACAGACAGACATACAGACAGACATACAGACAGACATACAGACAGACATACAGACAGACATACAGACAGACATACAGACAGACATACAGACAGACATACAGACAGACATACAGACAGACAGACATACAGACAGACATACAGACAGACATACAGACAGACATACAGACAGACATACAGACAGACATACAGACAGACATACAGACAGACATACAGACAGACATACAGACAGACATACAGACAGACATACAGACAGACATACAGACAGACATACAGACAGACATACAGACAGACATACAGACAGACATACAGACAGACATACAGACAGACATACAGACAGACATACAGACAGACATACAGACAGACATACAGACAGACATACAGACAGACATACAGACAGACATACAGACAGACATACAGACAGACATACAGACAGATATACAGACAGACATACAGACAGACATACAGACAGACATACAGACAGACATACAGACAGACATACAGACAGACATACAGACAGACATACAGACAGACATAGACAGACAGACATACAGACAGACATACAGACAGACATACAGACAGACATACAGACAGACATACAGACAGACATACAGACAGACATACAGACAGACATACAGACAGACATACAGACAGACATACAGACAGACATACAGACAGACATACAGACAGACATACAGACAGACATACAGACAGACATACAGACAGACATACAGACAGACATACAGACAGACATACAGACAGACATACAGACAGACAGACATACAGACAGACATACAGACAGACATACAGACAGACATACAGACAGACATACAGACAGACATACAGACAGACATACAGACAGACATACAGACAGACATACAGACAGACATACAGACAGACATACAGACAGACATACAGACATACAGACAGACATACAGACAGACATACAGACAGACATACAGACAGACATACAGACAGACATACAGACAGACATACAGACAGACATACAGACAGACATACAGACAGACATACAGACAGACATACAGACAGACATACAGACAGACATACAGACAGACATACAGACAGACATACAGACAGACATACAGACAGACATACAGACAGACATACAGACAGACATACAGACAGACATACAGACAGACATACAGACAGACATACAGACAGACATACAGACAGACATACAGACAGACATACAGACAGACATAGACAGACAGACATACAGACAGACATACAGACAGACATACAGACAGACATACAGACAGACATATAGACAGACATACAGACAGACATACAGACAGACATACAGACAGACATACAGACAGACATACAGACAGACATACAGACAGACATACAGACAGACATACAGACAGACATACAGACAGACATACAGACAGACATACAGACAGACAGACATACAGACAGACATACAGACAGACATACAGACAGACATACAGACAGACATACAGACAGACATACAGACAGACATACAGACAGACATACAGACAGACATACAGACAGACATACAGACAGACATACAGACAGACATACAGACAGACATACAGACAGACATACAGACAGACATACAGACAGACATACAGACAGACATACAGACAGACATACAGACAGACATACAGACAGACATACAGACAGACATACAGACAGACATACAGACAGACATACAGACAGACATACAGACAGACATACAGACAGACATACAGACAGACATACAGACAGACATACAGACAGACATACAGACAGACATACAGACAGACATACAGACAGACATACAGACAGACATACAGACAGACATACAGACAGACATACAGACAGACATACAGACAGACATACAGACAGACATACAGACAGACATACAGACAGACATACAGACAGACATACAGACAGACATACAGACAGACATACAGACAGACATACAGACAGACATACAGACAGACATACAGACAGACATACAGACAGACATACAGACAGACATACAGACAGACATACAGACAGCCATACAGACAGCCATACAGACAGACAGACATACAGACAGACATACAGACAGACATACAGACAGACATACAGACAGACATACAGACAGACATACAGACAGACAACATACAGACAGACATACAGACAGACATACAGACAGACATACAGACAGACATACAGACAGACATACAGACAGACATACAGACAGACATACAGACAGACATACAGACAGACATACAGACAGACATACAGACAGACATACAGACAGACAGACATACAGACAGACATACAGACAGACATACAGACAGACATACAGACAGACATACAGACAGACATACAGACAGACAGACATACAGACAGACATACAGACAGACATACAGACAGACATACAGACAGACATACAGACAGACATACAGACAGACATACAGACAGACATACAGACAGACATACAGACAGACATACAGACAGACATACAGACAGACATACAGACAGACATACAGACAGACATATAGACAGACATACAGACAGACATACAGACAGACATACAGACAGACATACAGACAGACATACAGACAGACATACAGACAGACATACAGAGAGACATACAGACAGACATACAGACAGACATACAGACAGACATACAGACAGACATACAGACAGACATACAGACAGACATACAGACAGACATACAGACAGACATACAGACAGACATACAGACAGACATACAGACAGACATACAAGACATACAGACAGACATACAGACAGACATACAGACAGACATACAGACAGACATACAGACAGACATACAGACAGACATACAGACAGACATACAGACAGACATACAGACAGACATACAGACAGACATACAGACAGACATACAGACAGACATACAGACAGACATACAGACAGACATACAGACAGACATACAGACAGACATACAGACAGACATACAGACAGACATACAGACAGACATACAGACAGACATACAGACAGACATACAGACAGACATACAGACAGACATACAGACAGACATACAGACAGACATACAGACATACAGACAGACATACAGACAGACATACAGACAGACATACAGACAGACATACAGACAGACATACAGACAGACATACAGACAGACATACAGACAGACATACAGACAGACATACAGACAGACATACAGACAGACATACAGACAGACATACAGACAGACATACAGACAGACATACAGACAGACATACAGACAGACATACAGACAGACATACAGACAGACATACAGACAGACATACAGACAGACATACAGACAGACATACAGACAGACATACAGACAGACATACAGACAGACAGACATACAGACAGACATACAGACAGACAGACAGACATACAGACAGACAGACAGACAGACATACAGACAGACAGACATACAGACAGACATACAGACAGACATACAGACATACAGATATACAGACAGACATACAGACATACAGACAGACATACAGACATACAGACATACAGACAGACATACAGACAGACATACAGACAGACATACAGACAGACAGACAGACATACAGACAGACATACAGACAGACATACAGACAGACATACAGACAGACATACAGACAGACATACAGACAGACATACAGACAGACATACAGACAGACATACAGACAGACATACAGACAGACATACAGACAGACATACAGACAGACATACAGACAGACATACAGACAAGACATACAGACAGACATACAGACAGACATACAGACAGACATACAGACAGACATACAGACAGACATACAGACAGACATACAGACAGACATACAGACAGACATACAGACAGACATACAGACAGACATACAGACATACAGACAGACATACAGACAGACATACAGACAGACATACAGACAGACATACAGACAGACATACAGACAGACATACAGACAGACATACAGACAGACATACAGACAGACATACAGACAGACATACAGACAGACATACAGACAGACATACAGACAGACATACAGACAGACATACAGACAGACATACAGACAGACATACAGACAGACATACAGACAGACATACAGACAGACATACAGACAGACATACAGACAGACATACAGACAGACATACAGACAGACATACAGACAGACATACAGACAGACATACAGACAGACATACAGACAGACATACAGACAGACATACAGACAGACATACAGACAGACATACAGACAGACATACAGACAGACATACAGACAGACATACAGACAGACATACAGACAGACATACAGACAGACATACAGACAGACATACAGACAGACATACAGACAGACATACAGACAGACATACAGACAGACATACAGACAGACATACAGACAGACATACAGACAGACATACAGACAGACATACAGACAAGACATACAGACAGACATACAGACAGACATACAGACAGACATACAGACAGACATACAGACAGACATACAGACAGACATACAGACAGACATACAGACAGACATACAGACAGACATACAGACAGAAATACAGACAGACATACAGACAGACATACAGACAGACATACAGACAGACATACAGACAGACATACAGACAGACATACAGACAGACATACAGACAGACATACAGACAGACATACAGACAGACATACAGACAGACATACAGACAGACATACAGACAGACATACAGACAGACATACAGACAGACATACAGACAGACATACAGACAGACATACAGACAGACATACAGACAGACATACAGACAGACATACAGACAGACATACAGACAGACATACAGACAGACATACAGACAGACATACAGACAGACATACAGACAGACATACAGACAGACATACAGACAGACATACAGACAGACATACAGACAGACATACAGACAGACATACAGACAGACATACAGACAGACATACAGACAGACATACAGACAGACATACAGACAGACATACAGACAGACATACAGACAGACATACAGACAGACATACAGACAGACATACAGACAGACATACAGACAGACATACAGACAGACATACAGACAGACATACAGACAGACATACAGACAGACATACAGACAACATACAGACAGACATACAGACAGACATACAGACAGACATACAGACAGACATACAGACAGACATACAGACAGACATACAGACAGACATACAGACATACAGACATACAGACATACAGACATACAGACATACAGACATACAGACATACAGACATACAGACAGACATACAGACATACAGACAGGCAGACATACAGACAGACATACAGACAGACATACAGACATACAGACAGACATACAGACAGACATACAGACAGACATACAGACAGACATACAGACAGACATACAGACAGACATACAGACAGACAGACAGACATACAGACAGACAGACATACAGACAGACATACAGACAGACATACAGACAGACATACAGACAGACATACAGACAGACATACAGACAGACATACAGACAGACATACAGACAGACATACATACAGACATACAGACAGATATACAGACAGACATACAGACAGACATACAGACAGACATACAGACAGACATACAGACAGACATACAGACAGACATACAGACAGACATACAGACAGACATACAGACAGACATACAGACAGACATACAGACAGACATACAGACAGACATACAGACAGACATACAGACAGACATACAGACAGACATACAGACAGACATACAGACAGACATACAGACAGACATACAGACAGACATACAGACAGACATACAGACAGACATACAGACAGACATACAGACAGACATACAGACAGACATACAGACAGACATACAGACAGACATACAGACAGACATACAGACAGACATACAGACAGACATACAGACAGACATACAGACAGACATACAGACAGGACATACAGACAGACATACAGACAGACATACAGACAGACATACAGACAGACATACAGACAGACATACAGACAGACATACAGACAGACATACAGACAGACATACAGACAGACATACAGACAGACATACAGACAGACATACAGACAGACATACAGACAGACATACAGACAGACATACAGACAGACATACAGACAGACATACAGACAGACATACAGACAGACATACAGACAGACATACAGACAGACATACAGACAGACATACAGACAGACATACAGACAGACATACAGACAGACATACAGACAGACATACAGACAGACATACAGACAGACATACAGACAGACATACAGACAGACATACAGACAGACATACAGACAGACAGACATACAGACAGACATACAGACAGACATACAGACAGACATACAGACAGACATACAGACAGACATACAGACAGACATACAGACAGACATACAGACCGACATACAGACAGACATACAGACAGACATACAGACAGACAGACAGACAGACAGACAGACATACAGACAGACATACAGACAGACATACAGACAGACATACAGACATACAGACAGACAGACATACAGACAGACATACAGACAGACATACAGACAGACATACAGACAGACATACAGACAGACATACAGACAGACATACAGACAGACATACAGACAGACATACAGACAGACATACAGACAGACATACAGACAGACATACAGACAGACATACAGACAGACATACAGACAGACATACAGACAGACATACAGACAGACATACAGACAGACATACAGACAGACATACAGACAGACATACAGACAGACATACAGACAGACATACAGACAGACATACAGACAGACATACAGACAGACATACAGACAGACA